>JANTPZ010139813.1:0-31447 GCA_025593235.1 Vachellia pachyceras | reverse complement strand
ATTTGTTATGCATTCACACTCATTATGAACATGTCATGCATTTTATGAAATTGTTAGAAAGTTTTGCTATTGGGATTTCTTTGAAATCTCACTCTCCCCCACTAACCATTTTTAGGTGGAGGCACTCACAAAGGTAAAGAGAAAGTGGTTGATGCATGAGACAAATGTGGGTGTATGATGTTTTGGGACTTTATCAAGAACTTCATGTATTTTGTTTGTATGTTGTAAAATGTTATGTAATGTGATGGATGAATGTACTATGGACTCTTGATAATTAATTTATGCTTGAAGAATACCTAATTACCTAGATCAAAATGGTTATGAAAAGTTTAGAAATTAAAATGTTAAGTAGGGAAGTCAAAAGAAGTAGAAATTTGGTTAAGTGTTGAAAGTTAAGATTGGTCATTTGCTCTACTTTATCCTATCGGGAAACATAGTAAATAAATTTCAAATGAACTGAAATTTTGTGGAAAAATATTTCACATTTCAAGCTTTAAAACAAGACCAAGATCAATGAAAATGGAATTTTGTACAGAAAGTTATGACTGTCCAAAGTTGGTGAAAAATCACAGAAAATCCTGGAAAAAGGAAAATTTACCATATGAACAGTGTTTTTCACGAACGAATCTGCACCAACTGGACAAGTTTTTATTCAAGTGAGTATTTTTCCCTCATAAAGAAATTTGTAAGCTTCAAATAGAAGTTGGAACCACTCAGTTTCGATTTTTCTAGAATTAGTTATGATTTTTCAAAGTTAACCCGAAAAACTGTGAATAGTAACTTTTCTAAAAACTAAGTTTTCAACCTATTCCATTTTGACAATTTAAGATGTTTGAGGCCATTAATTGGTTCCAATTCATCATAATAGAAGCTAAGAGGGATAATTAAGAGGTGTTACACCACCATTGCAGAGGACCATTCATTATGTTTATTCTCGCTGCATGGTCAACAAGGGCAGGAATTATACTCATCTTTCTCTAATGGACTATCAGATTCTTGGTTCCATTATGAAAAAGAGAAGAGAAACACTGAACAAATGGTATTCTTGGAAATTTTATCGGATTGCCTTACCGCTGACTAAGCTCACTAAAAAGAACCATTCTTTTACATGATAAGAGAAAGGTGAGGCCAGTTTTCAAGAGTTAAAGAGAAAGGTGAGCAGAAGGATAACGCAGGTGGCTATGATGATGATAAAAGAGCAGAAGATGGTATAGAATCTCTGAGATTGAAGAGTATTAAACTCATTGCAAATAGAGCCTGCTTGAGACAAAGGATAATAGATGAGACTGAATCTTCTAAGATTAAGATGGAAGAGATGTTTAAAGAACGAATCTTGATAGTCTAGTAACATTTGAGATTGCTATACACCCTAAGCTAACAGTGAGCTAGGGTATGATCATGTGCTGGACAGAATAGGTTATCAGAGGTAAAGCTCTATACAAAGGAATCATATAGAGTTTCAAAAGAGTTATAGAAATAGGAAGAGGGGATAAAGTCCATAATGAAATCATGTCTAGTGATTCTAATGCCAAAGGAAAATAGAGGCATAAGGTATGAAGAGTTGAACCATGTTTATGATATACAAGTGCTATTTTGGGCTAAATCTTATGACAATTAAGTGTGAGAATGAGTTAGGCAGATGTTGAATGAGTTATGGATAATGTCCTAAAGAAATTTGAAAGTAGACAGCACCAGAAGTACTGGAGCTGCTAAAAGGCTTCATGACTATTATAAGTAAGCTAGATAGACTTGATAGACACAGCAGCAGCAAGTTCAGTAACCACAACAGATGTCCCAACGTGAACTAGCCCGAGTTTAATAGCAATAAAGGTATAGTACTAGTAGAGGGTTTGAGGATACTTCATGATGAACTATCTACTAGTATATAGGCTTAAATCTTCATATGATAAAAGATTCCTATGAGAATAAAATTGCAAAGCTAAAATGATCATGGGTTGATTGGTCAAGGAATCTTAAGAGCTACTGGAAGGAAAGTAAGGTAGCGCATCATAACGATATTGATGATAAGAAAGAAGTGATATGGTACACCTCAGAATAGTAAAAGCAAGTAATACAGAGTTTAATGATGCCTTAAGAGATGAAAGTTGAACCAGTGATATTTCACTATGTTTTTAGGCATCGTAGAAAGGTGTGACCCTCAGGCTGATATGAATGTGAGAAGTAAACATCTCATTAGTGAATGCCACTGCTAATTGAATAAGAAAGATAGAAAAGGTTCCCTAATTGGGATGAAGTACGTGCATCAGTATGAGAAGAAGAAGTACTCAACAGAAAGCATACCAAAGAATGCTTTAGCCAAAAAGTATCTCTTTAAAGTTTGGAATGGTGATTTTTCTATGCCATCACCTCAGTTAGGCGAGCCACTTCCTGATAAACAGGAAGAAAGGCAAACCCTGATAGACAGGGCTACGTAGGACTAATTGCCCTAGCACAAGGCAAGCTACTTCCTGAGAGACGGGAAGAAAAGAAAATTCTTGATAGACATGAATAAATAGGACTCCAATGGGAAACCATTGTGAGATTCTTATGTTGTTTCACAAGAAAGAAAAGAGTAACATAAAGGCATGTGAAGTAAACAATTCCCAATATGAAGAGAGAAAGAATGAGCTAATGGCAACCATGACATAATTCCCTAAAAAGGTTGGGATACCAGAGGAGCTAATGAGAAGAGTAGAATGATAACCCTCTTCCTCTATAATGTATTAGTAAAGATTAAAAGAAGTAGTAAGGATTAGTAAATCCTAAAAGATAGCAGTTTGACATAAAGCAAACATTGAAAGAATTAGCCAAATGAAGGAATCAATGTCTGAGAGTTTGAGAAGTACAATAAAAGAGATGTGGCCTAAGAAGAATGAGTAAAAGGAAAGATATGTTATAGACAAGTGCTAGAGTAACAAAAAGGAATAAGAAAGATCTCAAAAAATAGCATTGGTTTCTATGGTTAGTAGTGGGGAATTATCAGTCTAGTTATTATTGAGGATAGATAACTTATTCTTAACCCATGTTTCATGGTCTTAGGGTTTCTAAAGAGCAAGAATGACTTCCTTCGTGATGTTATGAGGCAAAGGTCTGGGGCCATGCCTACTAAATGACGCGGATACACATAAGGTCATAATGGACCTCAACAAAGAAGCCTATGAAGAGGCTTGGTTCTGCTCTTAGAACATGAGAATGAGATGTCCAGTAATGGGTTCAAGATAAGAAAATGTCCTCATGATAAATAGCTAGTACAGAGAGAATACCCTTAACTATTTCCTTAAATAAGCCAGATGTCAATTACAGTGAGCTTATTCCAATCCCCAAAAAGGGAAAGTAAAGAAAGATAAGTACTGAGTAGAGCTGTAAGTCTTGAATGAGTTATAATTAGGCTAGCTAAAGAGCACGATGAATCGAAGAAGTAAAGAATGTTAGAAAGTTTCAAAGCTTGAAACTTAAATCCTCTAGCATAAACGTGAATAGATAATCATGAGCTAGTTAAATAATGAGAGATTTAGATCGTAAAGTAAGAGTTTCTCTGAATGATGCAACACCGAAGAGCCAAGGAAAGTAAGAGATCTCAAAAGTTCCCTACTAGAGTGACCAAACGTTGGATGCTAAAGTTCAGTAAAGAATGTTATATCTCTCCAAAGCCTATTGTGAGGCTATGAGTATAAAGAAAAGAAGGAAAAAGAGAAAAGCCCTTTTGATTGAATGAACTCACCTAGTAATGAAAAGAAAAAGGATTAAAGAGTGAGTTAAGGGCAAAGATGCAGAAAGTGTCAGATAGTCAAAGTTAGCAAATAGTAAGGCTAACTAAAGGAGATGACCAACTAAAGGTGTGGTAGCAAGTAAGATTTTCCTCATAAATTTTATCTTTGAAAATGAATGGTCAATTATTAAAGGTCAAGAAATCCTAGCAAAGGAAGAGATTGGCATGATTCTGAACAGTAATTGAATGGCTAAGAAGATAAAGCCAATAGAGATGTGACTAATGAGTAAGTCGACCATGCTAATAATAAAAGATGACCATTAAAGTTAAGGTTGGAGATCATATATCTTTGAAAGATATCTCCAATAATGAAGATCAGGTCAGTCTTCAAGGTTATGAAGCTCAGCGAAAGAGATATGCTGAGAGCATAAGAGTTAAAGACAATGGTTATCATTTGGCCTTACCCCATAAGGATGAGTCAAATGTGTCAGGAATTTCCTGTTTCCCAATTAAAAAGTGATCAAGCGATAGCTAGTATACAGTAGGAAGTTATGTGGGGAAACAGAACAAAAGATAAGAGCTGAGAGCTTAAAGTCATTTAACTCGAAGGTGTAAATTTCGAGGACGAAATTTATTTTAAGGGGGAAGGAAATGTAATATCCCAAATTTCGTAAATGGAAATAAAGGTCAAACTGATGAATTACGAAATGATTTAAGGCCCATAGATAAGTAAAATAGAAAGGAAAATGCCTATAGGCAAGAAAGGATGATCGACTAGTCCCTAGGTGTGTGTGTGAAGGGAGTGGAAAGTTAGGGCCTACGGTGCCCTGTATTCAAATATAGGGTCGCAGGTAGACCTACGGTGCCCTATCTTCAAATATAGGGCACCATATGGTGTACCCTACAGCGCCCTATATCATAATTGTAATATCAATAATTTGTATGCTAGCTAAAATAAATGCTAATCCAATAATTAGAAAATGAAAAGAGAAATCAGAGGTAATAGTTCATAAAGAAAGTAAAGTTATAGCCAGAAATTGTAAAGTTAGAACTGGCATAGTGTATGGAGTTTCGAAAGAATTCCAGAATTTAATATAATTGCCCTAGAATAATGTGAGGATGAAAAATTTATAGAAAATGACCCAAAGCTCATTTAATAAAAAACCAAGGGCATAAAGGCCTTTTAGTATTAAAAGTAAGGGTAAAATGGTAATTTTGTAAAAAGTAAAGAAAGTAAGGACAAAATGGTAATTATGAGAAAGTGGAAGGGCATTTTGGTCATTTGACAAATTCAAAGTCAAAAGTCAATTGTTGACCAAAAATTTACAGATGCCCAACAGATAGAGCTCGACTCGCGGAGCACAACCGTGAATCACGGATTTTTCAAATTCGAAACAGATTTTTAATTATATAATTTTGAAGGGTAAAAAGGGGAAAATAATTATTTAAGGTATCAGGAGCCCTCCAAAAATTTAGAGAAAAATATGAAAAATCCAGTGAATTTTAAAGTATTTAATAAAATTATTATCTAGTATATAATTAAGGCGATTTTCTCAACCTTGTGTGTATGGTGGTCCAAGAGACCTTTTAAGTTAAAAAGAAAAGCTAAGCAAAGGTAGCAAGATTACTAACTCTTCAAAGCTATTTTATGAAATTGTGTGAATGGTGCATTGTTTTATGATATATGAGTTTGTATTATGTGTATGGTATGTGACTTTGATTGCTATGGCCATATGCATGTTAATGTAATGTTTGAACATGTCACATGTATCTTGCTCATACACACTCCTTGAAAAGCATTACATGCACATTCACAAGTTTTTGTTAGTTAGTTTTGCTATTGGCATTTGCATAAATCTCATTATCCCCCAACTAACCATGTAGGTGGAAGCTCAAACAAGGGTAAGAATGAGGTTATTGATGGTTGAAGATGATGTTCTTGCTTGAATGAATTCTTGTATAAATGTTATTAAGTGGTGGAATTCTTGAATGAATTCTTGTATAAAGTTGATGGATTATTGTAAACCATGTAAGTGAATATGTGATTATGCATGCATGAAAATGGGCTAAAAATGCTAAGGAATGATAAGAACTAATCATGCACGGTAAGAGGTTGGTTTATGAACCGAAAAGAGGTTTTGGTGATTTTTAAGAAAAGTTGGTTTCAAAGCTAAAGGGTTCCAAAGGCCTTGAAAACTGACCAGTTTCATGTGGCAATGAAAAATAGAAAATGAGCTCCAAATGAACCGAAACTTTCCAATTAAATTCTACACATCCTAAGATTTAAAATGATATAAAGTTTGCAAAATTTGGGTGTGTATTTTATGAGATATGATTTTTCAAAGTTAAGCAAAAAATCTGGGAAAAACTGGAAGTAACCATTTGAGCTACCAACTTGACAGAATAAACTGATTCAAATGGGCAAGGATTGGAACCAATGGGTATTTTTTTCCTATAGATCACTTAATAAAAAAAATTTAAAAATTGGAACCACTCTATTTCGATTTTTCTGGAATCAATTATGAATTTTCAAAGTTAGGACAAGAATCTGGAAAATAGGCTAGTAAACAGTCACAACAATTTTAAAGAAAAAAATTTGAAGTTCACTAAAAAGGCCAATTTGAGTCATCCAAAACCCAATAGTGGTTCTAAAATGATCTAACATGAGGAAATCGGGGGAAATAGGAGGTGTTACATGTGACATATGTACGATTGAGAAGAGTAGGCTACGAGAAACCTTAGAGAGAGAGAGAGAAACACCAAGGTGCTAGCACATAGTGATTTTTGGGATTTGTTTGCCGGGATACCAGCAAAGGATGGTGAGCAGAAATGTTGACTCTTGGAGATCGAGTTTCAAGAACTGCATAAAAGAATGTGTTGTCCTAATTACTCTATCTAAACGTCTTTGATATGTCCAAAAGAGGGATTAGAAAAAAATTTCAAAATTCAATTATTCCGCTTCTTGTATATTCCAAACCCAATATAAAAAAGATAAGAGATAGAGATAATCACTATAAGAGAAAAGAACTATTATTCTCTATATCTAGTATAAATAAGGTATGCCTTCTGTAATATCCAAGTTTTTTATAAAGGTTAAACCGGTAATTATAAAATAAGTTAAGGCCAGAGATAAGTAGTATAGGAAAACAGGAAGCCAGTGGACATGTGTAATATCCACCCTTTTCTATAAACCGACATAGAGGTCAAATCGATAGTTCGGAGATAAGATAAGGCCCAGAAATAAAAGTACAAAAAGAAAAGATGTCGGTGGACTGAAAAGACTCTGGTCAATTTAGTCCTAAGGCTTTGAGATTTCTAAGAATGTAAGCTAGGGACATAAATGTTATTAAGTATAAAAATCAAGGGCAATATGGTCATTGGATAAAAAGGGCTAAACCAGTAATTACAAGTCAAGTTACCCACGGATAGAAAGTACAGAATAAGTTGATGTTGTTGGGCTGTAAGTCGCAGAATCAAATTTAGCCGGTGGATGAAAACTGGTAGGAATAGTAAAGTTAAGCGTGCTCATCCTAGGAGCAATTCAAGGATGGGTGACCTTCTGGGAAGTTGTCTCAGGAATCAAAAACCAAAAGATCAAGGGCCAAAAGGTCATGGGCAAAATGGGAATTTATGAAAAGTTAGACTGTGAAAGGGCATTTTGATCATTAAGAGAAAGTGTAAGGGCATTTTGGTCATTTGACAAAGTCAAACAGTTGACCAAAAATAGAAAAATTCACAGATACATAAAAGATAGAGCAGAACTTACTAATTACCAGATATTCAATCGATTGTTGAAATTCAGTCTGGATGAGGAATTATGGAATTTTAAAGATTTGATTATTGAAAATATTTATTTAAGGTATCAGGAGTTCTCTAAGACCAAAAACCAGAGTCTAGAAAAATTCAATGAATTGTATAGTATTTTAGAAAATTATTGCCCAATGTACGATTAAAGCGATTTTCCCGAAAATGAGGAAAAAGGCCCAAAAATCTGAAATATAATCTATTCCAAAAATTAATTTTGGATAATGTAGAAGGTTTTTTTGGGGAAAGAAGAAGGGATAAAATATCAATAAAAAATGTAGAAAATTATAAGGCCCTAAAAATGATTTATTTTAAAGTTACTTGTTTTCAGGAGTTTAAGACAGGATAAAGTAATCTTGTTAATTTTGATAAGATTAAGGGATATTTTGGGGATGATGATTTTAATATATTTAAGAGGGAATTATGGAGATTAAATGAGGAAGAAAACATCTCCAGAAAAGTAGAAAAAGATTTACCCGAATAAAGTTATGTTTACCGATAAAAAAAAGTAAGCGGTAGAAGTAACTGAATGGAATTTGGTTCTGTTAGTGTAACCAAATCCAAACAGATTTTTCTTCACCATGTGCAGCCATCATTACTTACTTTTAGTGGCCAATGAGGAGAAGGAAAGTGTCATGCATGTGGGCAAATCTTAGCCCTTAATTTCCAAGATGAGATCTCATCCTTCCATTCCATTTTAATGAGTTTTTATAAATCAAAATTTCCCCTCCTCTTCCACCACTTCAAAACCGACTTTGCAAGCTGAACGTAGGGAGGAAGAGACGCGATTTTTGGGTTGGAGCAAGAGGAAGAAGAGCTCTTGGAATCTCAAGGTAAGAAAGAGTTACACCTTATGTTATATATCAAAATCTTCCTCTCAACTTCCTCTACCTTTCTATCGGTTTAGATTTTTGATTTAGGATCTCTTTTGGCGTCTGGAAAGTTAGGGTTCATGAGAGGAAAAATGAGAAAGAGAGGGATTTAGAGGAAATAATTGGTTGCAAAACACTCCTTGCATGATAAGGAGAAGATTGATGTATATATTGCTTGGTTTTGATGTTTGTATGAAATTTTGGAATCTCAAACCCTAAGGGGAGATGCTGTCCAATTTTATATTTGATGAGGAAGAGTTGTTTTTGAGCTAAATAATCCATGAGAAGTGTTTTCAAATCAAGAATATGTTGTTATACATGATAAAAGTTTGAAAAAAAAATCATGTTTTGACACTTGTGTGTATGATTTCGGTCTGACCTGGAACTTGGAGAAGGAATGTTGTTTTGATTATTTTGATGCTTCCAATGGGTTTAAAATGAGTTTTTGTGTAGGGTATAAGTGACCCCAAGTTTATGGAAGCATTAGAAAATCATAGAGACAAGTTTGGGGTTTTAAGGTTCTTAAGGTTCAAGAGATAGTATCAAGGAGTTTTACAATGGTTTTTGTCTTGGTAATGTCTTGTAATTGATGGCCATAATGTTGACAATTGTGTAGGCTAAAGTTTGATGCAAGAGAGTGATCCCCAAAGCAAACAAGAGAGCATTCAAATTAAGGGGAAATTAAAAACACAAGGTAGCAAGACCTTCTAACCCTAAGCTTAATTGCTTTGAAAATGTGTATGAATTATGCATGACTTGTGTTGAAAATTTGTGATGATTGAAAGTGTGAATATGTGCTTTTGTATGCTATGGCCATATGCATTTCATTGTTACATGTTGCACTTTTATGAATTCACACTTATATTGAAAGTTGTCATGCAATTTTATGGTGTGTTAGAAAGTTTTGCTACTGGGATTTCTAAAAATCTCACTCTCCCCCACTAACCATTTTTAGGTGGAAGCTTCTCAAAGGGTAAAAAGAAAATGAATGATGCTTAAAGCAAGATTTGCATGTGTATGAGTGTGGACTTATGTTGTAAACTATATGCTTATTGTTTAAAAATTGTAATGTGATATGTTAATGTAACTCATGTATGTGTAATGGACTCATGATAAATAGTGAATGCCCTAAGAATGCCTAATCACATAGGTTAGTAGGATCAAGAAAGGTTTAGCAATTAATATGATGGTTCAGGAAGTTAAGATGGACTGAAATTTGGCCAAGTGCTGGAAGTAAAGTTGGTCAAACCACCTATTTTACCCCATCGTGAAATAGAGTAAATGAATTCCAAATGAGTTGAAATTTTACAAAAAAATATTTCACATTTCAAGCTTTAAAACAAGCTAAATATCACTGGAATTGGAATTTTGCACAGAAAGTTATGACTGTCCAAAGTTGGTGAAAACCACAGAAAATCCTGGGAAAAATGAAAAATTACCGTATGAACAGTACATTTTCACGAAAGAATCGGTACCAATTGGACCAGTTACTGTTCAATTGAGTATTTTTCCCTCATAAAAGAATTTATAAGCTTCAAATAGAAGTTGGAACCACTTGATTTTAATTTTTCTAGAATTAGTTATGAATTTTCAAAGTTGGCCCGAAAAACTGTGAATAGTAACTTTTTTAAAAATGAAAATTTCATTTTGGTCCTTTTTGACAATGTAAGATGTTTGAGGCCATTAATTGGTTCCAAATCATCATAATTGAAGCTAAGAATGATAAATAAGAAGTGTTACAACATGAGAAACTGCAATTAGTCAAGTCCTAAGGCCTTGAAATTACAATATATACAAGATTAAGGGCAAAATGGTCATTAAGTATAAAAGATCAAGGGTAAAATGGTCATTAGGCATAAAAGGCCAATGGCATAAGT
This sequence comes from Vachellia pachyceras, assembly GCA_025593235.1. Taxonomy (NCBI): domain Eukaryota; kingdom Viridiplantae; phylum Streptophyta; class Magnoliopsida; order Fabales; family Fabaceae; genus Vachellia; species Vachellia pachyceras. The sequence goes on along the minus strand of JANTPZ010139813.1, from coordinate 21,185 downwards.
GTCATTTAGACATAAAGGCTAAGGGCATAAGGTCATTAGCCATGGAAAAGTAACGGTAGCATTAGAATTTCGAAAAGGTAGGAAAAGTAAAGGTATTTTGGTAAACAAGGAAATTAAGTAAGGGTATTTTGATCATTTGACTAAAGTCAAAGTCAAAAGTTAATAGTTAACCAAAATATTAGTAAAATTCGCAGATGCCCAAAAGATAGAGCAATACTCGTTGATCAAAATGAGATTTCTCATAATTTTGAAATTCGACATAGATTTTTATTTATAGAATTTTGAAGATTAAATGGCCAAAAATAATTATTTAAGGTAGCAGGAGACCTCAATCAGTCGAGTTTAGGGCATAAAAAATAAAGCGAATTTTATAGTATTTAATAAAATTGCTATCCAGTAACCAGTAAAGGCAATTTCACGAATGGGGTGAAAGACATGAAAACCCTAGAAATGTAAGTTTCTTTGAAGATTAATTATGGGTAATCTGGGAAGTGATTTGAGGAATGGAAAAGGGCTAGAGTACTAGTGAAAATTATAGAAATTTTTATTTCCCTAAAACCAAATTGCTTATCGGTGCACGTTTTCCAAGATTTCGTTAGGGGCAAGGAATCCTGTTGAAGTCTAAGGACTTCTAGGGGTTTTTTGGGAACATAAATTTTTCCATATGAACAAATAAGATGTGGAGATTGAACGATCAATAAGACATCTCCAGAAAAGTAGAGAAAGATTTACTGAAGTAAAGTTACTTTTACCGGTGTAAGTTGTAATTGGATTAAGTGACCGTATAGCAATTGGTCCAATTAACATAACCAAGCTTCTAGAAGCTAGTTACCCTAATTAATTGCCACTTTATGAGGGCCAATAAGAGCTAGACAAGTGGCGGAATTGTGGCCTTAAAGTAAACTTGTTTTGCAAGAATTAATCTTGGCCTTTGATGAAACTTGGAAATCAAGAAACAATCCTAGCTATCCATTCTTTTATGAGAGATTAATATAAGCAAATTATCTCTCTTCTCTCCCCTTATTTGGACGGCAGCCCTTTACCTCCAAGAAGCCAAAGTGACGCCATTAACAAGCTAGAGGAAGAAGAAGAGCTTCTCAAACTAGTAAGGTAAGACATCAAACAAACCAAACCTACACATTTTCTTAAGCTTTGCAACCTCCTCTACCTTTTCCATGGATTAGTTTCTTGATTAATCCTCTCTTTTGGAAGATTGAAAGTTAGGGTTCTTGAAAGTAAAAGTGAGAAAGAGAGGGATTTAAAGGAAACAAATGGTTGTAAAACACTCCTTGTGTGTTAAGGAGTAATTTAATGTATATATTGGTTTGGTTGTTGTTTGAAATTTTGGACCCCAAGGTTAAGAGAGATGCCGTCCAAATGTCCATTTGAAAGGGAAGAGTTGTTATTGAGTTAGATAATACATGGAAAGAGGTTTGGAATCAAGAACAAGCAAGTATACATGAGAAAAGTTTGAAAAATCACTTCTTCCTTACTTGGGCATATTTTCATCCGGGTCTATATGAGGTAGAAGGAGTGAGATTTTCATGAATTTGATACTTCCATTAGCTTTAGAATGTAAAATTGTGTAGGGTGGAAGTGAGAAAAGGATTTTGGAAGCACTGAAAATCAGTAGAACAAGTTTACAAACCCTATAGTTCATAAAAGTCAAGAGAGTTTTGTTAAGTTTTCATAGTTCTCTTGACTTGGTGATGACTTGTGAATGATGATTATGTTGATACCTTGTTTTGATGATGACAAAATGAAAATGGTTTATGTGTTAAGAGAATTTATGAAATTGGAAAATGTTTTTGAAACTTGAATTTCTAAGCTTAAAATAGCTTTAATTCAATGCTTTATAAGCATGCTGAGCATTTAGCAAAAGTATTGACAGTACTTGAGCATTAGAACTCAATAGTCAAACATTGGGGTTTTTAAAAAAGGCTTTATTCAGTGCTTTCAATGAGTGCTTCAACTATTGGTATGAAGTGTTGCCAATACTCGAGCATCGTGTTCTGAAAATGAAGTTTTAAACAATACTCTCAGTGAATACTTCAAGCATTGGGATAAAGCATTGCTAATGCTCGAGCACTAACACATAGCGCTCGAGCATCGGGCTAAGGCACTTAGGCAGTGCTGCCATGTAGTATTCCAAGTATTGGCTGAAAGCACAGCCAACGCTCGAGCACTAGGAACACAATGCTCGAGTATTGGGGTTTTTGAAAATGCTATCAGTTAACACTTCAAGCATTGGCTGAAAGTATAGCCAATGCTCGAGTAGTAGGGAACAGTGCTCGAGTGTTGAGAGTTTTTGATAATACTGTCAATCGGTACTTCAAGCATTGGTTAACAGCACAGCTAATGCTCGAGCACTAGTAATGCAGTGCTCGAGTATTGAGTCTTTCCTTCAGTGCTATCAAGCAATACTCATGCAAAGGCTTCCAGCAGAGCCAATGCTCGAGCATAAATTCATAGTGCTCGAGTATTAAAGTTTTTCACACAACACTAGGAGCGAATATGGCAAGCATTGACTGGAAGTATTTCTAATGCTCGAGCACTAGCCTCCAATGCTCAAGCATCGAGTTCTAAACTTTACTATTCACCTATACTTTTTGAAAATGCTCCAGCACGCTATGCAAGCATACAAAATGCTCGAGCACATTGACTTAGCACTTGAGCATTGAGGGTTTTAAGAAACATTACTTTTCAATACTTTCACAGAATGCTCGAGCAATCTTAAGAAGCATTGTCAGTACTCAAGCACTATGATTTAACACTCGAGTATTCAGTTATTTTTCAAACACTTTCATATAATACTCAAGTATTGTGTCATGGCATTAAGCTTTTCTTTGAAAAGTGTTAAGAAATACTCGAGCACCATATCATTATGCTCGAGCACTGCTTTCTCTGACCACTTTATCTCTAACACACTATGCTTTGCACCTACTTTCCTTTTCTGTGTAACGACATTTTGAATGCTAACTATAATATTCATAATTTATATGCTAGCTGAAATAAATGCTAATCCGATAACTAGAAAATGAAAAAGGAAACCAGAGGTAAATAGCTCATACATAAAGGTAAGTTATAGCCAGAAGTTGTAAAGTTCGATCTGGCTTAGTGCGTGGAGTTCCGTAGGAATTCCAAAGTTAAGTGTACTTGCCCTAGAGTAATGTGAGGATGAGAAATTTATTAAAAAAGGGACCCATAGGTCATTTAATAAAAGACCAAGGGCATAAAGGTCTTTCAGTATTAAAAGTAAGGGCAAAATGGTAATTTTGCAAAAAGTAGAGAAGGTAAGGGCAAAATGGTAATTATGAGAAAATGGAAGGGCATTTTGGTCATTTGACAAAGTCAAAGTCAAAAGTCAAAAGTTGAGCAAGAATTTACATATGCCCAATAGACAGAGCTCAACTCGTGGAGCGCAACCGTGAATCATGAATTTTCCATATTCGAACTGGATTTCCGTCTATAGAATTTTGAAGGGCAAAAGGGGAAAAATAATTATTTAAGGTATCAGGAGCTCTCCAAAAATTTAGAGAAAAAAATGGAAAAATCCAGTGAATTTTATAATATTTAATAAAATTATTATCCACTGTACGATTAAGTCGATTTTCCCAAAAATTGGGAAAAAGACCCGAAAATTCACGAAATATAATTATTTCAAAAAAATTTGGACAATCTAGAGGGCATTTTGTAAAAAGGAAAAGGGCTAGAGAATCAATGAAAAATGTAGTATTTTTCAAAGCCCTAAAAGAATTTTGCTATCCAATTGTACGTTTTCAGGGATTTTGGACTGGATAAATTAATCCTGTAAAATTTGAGGAAGTTAAAGGGTATTTTGGGGATAATAATTTTGTTATATTTAATATGAATATATGGAGATTTAATGAGGAAGAAAATATATCCAGAAAAGTAGAAAAAGATTTACCGGAATAAAGTTAAGTTTTCCAGTAAAAAGTGCAATCGGTAAAAGTAACTGAGTGGGATCCATTTTGGTTGAAGTAACCAGATTTTTAACCCCCATTACAGCCATCATGATAGCTTTTAAAGGGCCAATTAGAAGCAAGCAAATTTCATCTTGGTGGCACAATCTTAGCCCTTAGATTACACTTAGTTTACAAGTTTTAATCTTGACCCTTGATTCTATTAATGCATGAATTAATAAATCAGCAAAATTCCCTTCACTTCCAGCCACCATGACCGACTCATTTGGGCAGAATTTTGGGAGCAAAGTGACGCCGTAGTTGGGAGAGAAAGAAGAGGAAAACTCAAGGAAAATCAAAGGTAAGTAAGCATGATACCTTGTGATATATACAAATCTCTTCCTTATGATCTCTTCAACTTCCTTGAGAGAAAAGTGAGAAAGAGAAGGATTTAAAGCCATCAAGTGGTTGCAAATGTCTCCTCTTGTTGTAAGGAGCATATTGATGATGTTGTTGTTGTTGATTGAGTTGATTTCATGACTTTGTAAAATTGGGAAATCATGGTAAAATAGGGGAGGTGCTGTCCAATTTTTTATTTGATATAGGAGAGTTAGAATCAAGCTTTATCACGCATGAATATGAGCTTGAAAGTAGGAATATGATCATAAAAGTTGAAAAATACATATTGGTATATGCTATGTCTTGGCCTGTGCTGGAAAGTGATGAAGATGAATTGTTTTGATGATTTTGATGCTTCCAATGGATTCAAAATGAGTTTTTGTGTAGGGTATAAGTGACCCCAAGTTTATGGAAGCATTAGAAAATTTTAGAGACAAATTTGTTGTTCTAAGACTAAGGAAATTCAAAGGATTGATTAAGGGGATTCTACATTGTTTCTTGCATTGGAAATGGCTCATATTTAATTGCCATTATATTGTTCATTATGTAGGCAAAGTTTTGGTTCAGGAGGGTGACTTTCCAAGTGTTCAAGAAAAGTTTCAAAGTAAAGGAGAATTAAGAAACAAAGGTAGCAAAGTTTTCTAACTCTATCTAACATTGTTGTGAAATTATCTTAATGATGTGCATGACTTTATAACATTGTTGAAATGTGTTGATGAGTGATATTATACTATGGTCATATGCATTGATATGTGCTTGGTACACATTTTACATTGTTACACATTACCTTATGAACTTAAAGCATGTCATGCAATTTTTCCATGTATGTTAGTAAGCTTTGCTATTGGGATTTTCAAAAATCTCACCCTCCCCCACTAACCAATTTTTAGGTGGAAGCACATCAAATGGTAAGGATAAAATGCATGATGCTTGAAGCAAGGAATTTGACATAATTATGTTCATGAAACTATGCTGTAAATGTATGAACATTTTGAGAATTTCATGTGTTATGTAATATGTGATGTAAACCTATGCATGTTTGGTTAATATGTAATAGTTAACGACCCCTAATTGCATGATCAAGCATAACTAAAAGAGGATTAGAGGTTAGGGTTTCAAATGGTTAAGTTTGGAGATGAAAAGTTTGGCTAAGTGTTAACGTAAAGTTGGTCAAACCCCTAAATTTGACTTGTTGGGAAACAGAGCAAATTAACTCCAAATGAGTTGAAATTTTACAGAACAATAGTTCATATTTCAAGCTTTAAAACAAACTAAAGAACATTGAATTTGAAGTTTTGTACAGAAAGTTATGAAGTTTCAAATTTTGAAGAAAATCACTAAAAAACCTGGGAAAATAGAAAAATGACCAAATGAACAGTGTTTTTTCATGAATTACACTTATCAACTGAGCAAGCTGTTGACTCAATGAGTATTTTTTTCTTATAAAGAAACTTACAAGCTTCAAATAGAAATTGGAAGCACTCAATTTCGATTTTTCTATAATTAGTTATGAATTTTCAAAGTTGGTCCTAAAACCAGTGAATAGTAACTTTCGAAAAGTTGAAAGTTTTCAAAATAAATCTTTTGGACCTTTTAATCAAATTGAGGCTTCCCTTTGATTCCAAATCAATATAAAATGAATCTTAAGGTAAGGTTAAGGTGTGTCACACTAACTGCTCTCATAAATGTAGAAGCTTAGGTCATTGAATAAGGGATTAAGCACAGACATGGTATGAGACACGGAGCTTTCTAACATTCATCTGTAACCTTTGCCATTGCTCATCTGAGAAGCATTAAATGGTTCACTAATGGCAACCCGGAAGTTTGGTGTTGAGAGTAACGGCTATTAATGGAGTCTAACGGACACTTCATTACTTCTCAACTATAAAAGACCAAGCATTCATTACAGAGAAAGAGAGACGAACACTGATAACACTCTGTGACATTTAATACATTCTTTGTAACTCATTCATTGCAACCTTCTAAGCTTTAGTAATTGCTATCAACTCTTTACAGAGAGTTCTTTGAGCCAATCTTACTTGTAAATCTGAAGGAAACACAGGGTTGGGACCTTGTGTCATCTGGGCTAAGTTTAAGATAGAAAACAAAGTGTGAGACACTATGTTATAGTGAAAAGTTTGAGGGGGAGTGTGTTCCCATTGTAAATGCTTTTGAAGCCTCTGAATTTTTGCAGATAGTGGATTGAGAAATCTCAAGGGTGCTATGAGGACTGAACGTAAATCAAGTGGACCGAACTAGGATAAACTACTTGTGTTCAACTTTCTTCCTCTCTCTTAGTGACTTTGCTTTTATTTCTCTGCTTCAAACTTTAATTTTATAAAGTGACCAATTCACCCCCTCTTGGTCAAATTCTATACTAACAGATTTTGCTCTTGTATAATGTATAGGAATTTGAAACATCAAAGAGCTCATTGAGAAAGTTAAACAAGAGAGCATCAATTTCAAGGAGAGTTAAGATAACAAGGTAGCAAAACTTCTAACCTTAAGCAAAGTTGTTGTGAAAATGTTTTGTTTATTGTGCACGACTTGTTGATGAAATTTTATGATGATATAAGTGTGAATATGTGCTTTTGTGTACTATAGCCATATGCATGTAAATGTTTCATGTTGCACATATTATGTTATCATGAGTTCACACTTATTTTAAAATTGTCATGCATATTTCTAAGTGCGTTAGACAGTTTTACTATTGGAATTTCCAAAAATCTCATTATCCCCCACTAACCATTTTAGATGAAAGCACAAGCAAGAGTAAGAGCAAAGTGGTTGATGCTTAAAGAGAACATGATGTTATGCTTTTGCCTGTTGGAATTTTGAATTTTATTTGGAACTTTGTGTTTGAAGGTTATTATAGTTATGTAACTTAAACCTCTACATGATAATAGTTGAACATATGTGAAGCATGTATGATAGTGAACAAATAAGCTAAATAAGTTCATTATGCATTAAGAGAGGTATGAGAATGATAAAAGAGGTTTTACTCAATTTTTAGAAAAGGAAGGCTTCCAAGTGAGGGGTTCCAAAACCCTTCAATTTGCCCAAACTTTAAGTGATGATTAAAAATAGCAAATGAAGTCCGAATGACTTGAAATTTTTCAATTAAATATTACACATCCCAATATTTAAAAAGAGCTAAAGTTTGTTAAATTGGGATTTGTAGATAAAAAGTTGCGGTTTCCCAAAGTTGAGGAATAACTCTGGAAAAAATGAAAGATAACCAAATGAACAGTACATTTTTACGAATTAAACTATATCAATTGGGCAAGATTTGGAACCAGTGAATATTGTTCCCCTGTAGATCACTTTATAAGCTTCATATAAAAATTGGAACACTCAATTTTGATTTTTCTAGAATTGGTTATGAATTTTCAAAATTGGACCAGAAATATGGAAAATTGACCACATGAATAGTAAACCATTTTGGAAAAATTTTCACTTCACTTCTTTAGTCAATTTGAGTTATCTAAGGCCTTAAAGTGGTTCATTAGTAATCTAATATGAAACTTATAGGGGAAATTAATAAGTGTTACACCTTATATTTATGGGCATAGCTTTATAATATCAGGGTAAATCAATTCCATAACTATAGAAGATATTAGAGGGATATGAGATCATGAGAGTTTGGGGAGATATGGATATCCATCTAACATCCATGACTCAGATTTTGTAATAAACAAGCATCATATTTAGTTATAACATAATTATTTTTATTGATTATTAAATTGATGAATTTGCGCATATAAGAACTCCAAGTAAAAGATACATATAAAATTATTAAATTATTACCCACTTAAACACTTGGAACTAAAATAAACTATAATTGAGAGGATAAATTGTTAGACCGATCATTTGGTAAAAATAGAAAGACAAGTATACAAGAAAGTAGAAGATAACACGTAAAAAATATCTAAAATTTTGACATCAAAAGAAAATGATAAATGTGAAAAAAATTGAAGAGATTAGAAGGAAAGAAATAGTTTGTAGTGCTGGTTGTCGCTGAGAAATACTTCAAGGGTAAAATTGACACTCAAAATTACATTGGATACTTGTGCTGAAGAAAAATTTTTTGAAAGTAAAATTATACTAAAAATAAGGGTTGAGGTGAAAAATAACCATAAACTTTTACCAAAAGGGCATTCACCATCATATAATTTTCAAAAGTGTAAAAATGCCCATAAACATTCAAAATTATAGAAAAATTGTTAAAACTGTTGTTAATTTAATACTGTTACTCTTTGATGAGGGTTACACTATTTTTGCACATGTCTTTATAATTGTTTTTTTCCCAACATATTTATAATTGTTTAGGTGTTAACTTATTTAATTATCATGATATTTGCACTCTCATGTTAAATATCTATATCTATTTTTCATCTCCAAGAAGTATATAGTGTTTGGCACATTTTTAATTAAAGTTTATGGATATTTTTATACGCTAATCCAAAAATTAATTTAAGATATTAAGTTTTACTGACTAAATACTTTACTGTTTAATATAATATTACATATGTTGGCCAATGTGTGGCATCAATTGTCCCATAGCGGAGGCTTAGTTGAGGGGCTAAGTCATAGTCGAACCATGGCGCTTGAGCGTCTGCTCTACTGAGGGTTAAGGAAATAGAATTCGCCCTGGCTAACAGCTATAGCTTTTGACCTAGTGGTAAGCGCTTGATCCGACACTTGGTATCAGAGCCAAGGTCATGGGTTCGAATAGGACAATTGCTGAGGGGGAAATTATTGGTCAATGTGTGGTATCAATTGTCCCATTGCGGAGGCCTAGTTGAGGGGCCAAGTCATAGTTGAACCATGGCACTTGGGCGTCTACTCTACTGAGAGTTAAGAAAATAGAGTTGGGCCCTGGCTAACAGCTATAGCTTTTGGCCTAGTGGCAAGCACTTGATCTGACAACATACACTCTAATCTTTTTTATACAGATTCGAATACGTAAATAAAAAATTGGTTAAAACATGTAAATATGTAAAAAAAATGTAACTTACTTTTCTTTTTCTTTTTTTTAAAAAAGATTCTTATTCTTATTTATGGAGAGAGAGAGAAACATTTAAAAAACACACAATATTGCACTTGGGCCATCTTTCTTATTATTAATGGATCTGGGCCTTACATCCACAAAACGTACAGCTAGGTGATCTCTAGAACTCTAGAACTTGTGGTGCGTATTTTTTTAAGACAAAATATATGTTTTATTTTTTAAATTTATATCATATTTTAGTTTGATTCTTTAAATTTAAAAATATACTTTTAGTCCTTTAATGTTAACGATATTAGTTTTCTTAATAAAAATGGTAATTCAACAAATTTAAATAGTGTTTATGCAACTAAATGATGATAAAATATGGTTAAATTTTAAAATAAAATATTAAGTATAATTTAACATTATTTAATTGTTGAATAATATTTGAATTAATATTTTTTATAAGGTAAAATTAATTATGTTTACGATAAAGGATTAAAAATGCACTTTTTAAACTCTATGGACAAACTTTTTAATGTTGTGTACTATGGTAATGTTATTTTCTCTCCCCTCATTTTCTTTCCTCCTAACTTTTTTTCTCCATCCAAGAGAAGTATAAATGTATATTGAACTCATTTGGAAATGTGGTAAAGAAGTATTTTACACAAGTAAGGTAAATATATGGATGGGATTATCTCGTTTTATGGAAAAATATTGTTGAACGTGCTTTTAGCCTTACTTAACTCTTTACCAAACAAACCCAATAACTTTTTTTTGCACGTGCATTATTTGGAATTGGAAGGAAGTTAGATTGAGACGGACGCTTCCTTGCCGGTGTATAATTTGTATTAATACTTCAAGAAAACAAACGCTTGTTATTTAAGAAAACGTCACTTCAACTAATAATACTTAAATTTTGATTGAGGAATTTTGTATCTGTGACATGATCATTAAAAAAATCACCTCAATATAAAAAAAATGAATGAATAATAATTAAATAATGACGACAAAAGAATTTTATTTTTATATAGTTTATTGATAATTAATGAATAATGTATGCCTTTGTCGCATCGAGGATATTATATAATTTTGTATGTTGACAATAGTTAGGGTTGATTCCACAAGTTTATCTTATTCTAGTTTTGATTTATCAAATTTAAAATTAATGGTTTTGATCTTTAAATGAGTAAAATGGTCCAAATTTTTACCATATTATAGGGATTAATTTAGTAAATAAAATTAAACATAAGAAATTAAAACAATATTTTTAAATTTGAGAGATAAAAAATAAAATGAGGATAAATTTGATGGGGTGAAGATTGTATTAACCCTAACAATTGGTAAAGCATGTGATTAGGAAGCCGCAAAAGAAATATGATTAAACTTTCAAGCCACGTAGTCGTGTCTGCTTGAGGCTCCGGGAATTAATTATTCTGTCTCTTCGCATGACACAGTCTATCATTTACCCATGAAATGTAAGTTATTTTGACCAAAATTATACTAATGTAATTAATTTCATGTTAACAACTCAAAAGTAGAGTGGATTAGTTGAACTGCTCACCCAACATAAAACAAACAAGAGGCTGGTCATATCTCGACCTCGTGAAGTTGTTAACTAGACTTTTAATATATATATATATATTACTACTTATATGCTTTAATAAAATTCAGTTGACTTTTTCAGAAAATTGAGAAAACTAATTAACTTATATATTTATCATTCTCTAAATTAATTTGTGTAATTTATAAATTCATATATAATGATATAAATAAGTATTTCATAATATATTAAGTTATTTATTTAACTTTTTTGACTCCAAGGCAGTCAAATGTGTTTTATATTAAAGATTAGAGGTAATATGAGATATAGGTTGAGTCAAAACAAAAGTGCATATTGTTGAATTATAATATAATATATAAATACATAATACATTCATGAAAATAACGATATATATTATCTTGTCATTTTTCTCTCATCAAACACTACAAGAAGCTTACTATTTAGTGACAATGTTGTTGGTCGCAAGTGATAATGCTATATAAATATTTTCATATATTTTAATACCTAAATTTGACCTTCTGACACTGATATTTAGATTAATTGAATATAATAAGAAATAATTTGTATAAGGGTTATTTGGATAATTTTGAAGATTTTATATAATTAGGGGATTTAATTAACATATTAGATGACTCTATTATTGAAATGGTTAACTATGAGCTTATTGTATATGTGCAGATGGGAATATATTTAATTTGGCTTAAATAAGGAATAATAATAGTTGATGCCCACGATTTAATACAGCTAAGAACCTGAATTACATAAAATACAACAAAGGACCAACGATCTAAAACTCACCCTTTTGAGTATTGTGTAACGTCCTGTCAAGTGAATGAAAAAAAAAGAACGTACAAAGCTTACGTGACGGAAGGGAAAGAGAAAGTGAGGGAGAGAGTTTTGAGTGTTGTGGAAGGAAGTTAAAAAATATATAAATAATGGTGGTGCACTCTGGGGGGTATTATAAATACTCCACACACATCCTAAATGCAGTCCTTGGTGAATATGGGTTTTATCAAGGCATAAGGGATGCTCTGATGAAGTATGATCAATTGAGCAGAATTAGAAAGGAGTTAGAATGTGATGGAGTACCAGATTATGACATTGAGAATAGAGATATCTTGAGATACAAGAAGAGCATTTGTGTCCCGGATAATGATGAGATCAAGAAAACCATTTTGGAAGAGGCTCATTAGAGTAAGTATGCCATGCATCCAGGGATTACAAAGATGTATAATGACTTAAAGCAACAATATTGGTGGCCAAACATGAAGAGGGACATGACGAATTTCGTATTGAAGTGTTTGACATGTCAAAAAATTAAGATTGAGCATCAGAAGCCACCGAGATTACTTCAAAGTCTAGAGATTCCTCAGTGGAAGTGGGATAGCATTTCTATAGACTTCATCGTAGGCCAGGTCTAATCATGATGCCATCTGGGTGATTGTGGATCGATTGACGAAGTCAGCCAATTTTCTGCCAATTGCAACAAGTTATACGCTTAAGAGACTTGCTCAAAATTATGTGGATGAGATCGTAAGATTGCATGGGATACCAAAGAGTATAATTTCTGATCAAGATTTAAGGTTTACCTTTAATTTTTGGAAGGCATTGTAGGGGACTATGGGAACAAAATTGAAGTTTAGTAAGACGTATCACCCCCAGACTGATGGTCAGAAAGAAAGAACGATACAGACCTTGGAGGATATGCTTAAAGCTTGTGCTGTTGAACTCTTAGGAAATTGGGATAAGCATCTTCCATGAGCAGAATTTGCTTACAACAACAGCTACCACTCTAGCATTCAAAGGGCCCCATATAAAGCTTTATATTGAAGAAAGTGCAGATCACCCTTGTGTTGGACGGAATTGAGTGAGAGAACTGTGATTGGTTTTGATTTAGTAGATGAGACAACAAAAAAAAACGATCGAGATGATTCGCCAAAAATTGTTGACCCCACATAGCAGACATAAAAGCTATGCGGATAGACGACGTCGACCTTTGGAGTTTGAAGTGGGTGACCACGTGTTTCTTAAGGTTTCACCAGTGACTGGCATTAGCAGATCTATTAAAGCGAAGAAGTTAACTTCCCGATTCATTGGTCCGTACAAAATTTTGGAGAGAATTGGACCAGTTGCTTACCCAAACGCCTTGCAGCCGAACTTGTCGAGGGCACATAATGTGTTTCACGTGTCATAGTTAAAGAAGTACCCAGACCCGTCCCATGTCATTGTACCTGAGGAAGTTGAGCTAAGGGAGAATATGACTTATCAAGCAGAGCCAGAAAGGATTGGGGATGTCCAAAACAAACAACTAAAGAAAAAGACTTTTCGGCTTGTGAAAGTCCTCTGGAAGGGTATAACACCAAGAGATGGCACATGGGAAACTGAAGAGCAAATGCAATGTGATTTTCCCTCCCTTTTTGGTTTAGGCATGCTGGTGCATTGCGATAGTGAATGATGTGAATGTTTGTGTTATGTTTTGATAGTAATGTTATGATGGGTATTTTTCTGGTTTTTTTGAATAATTTGAATCTTGTGATTATGTTTTGTGTTATGGTTGATTCCCTCTTTTTTATCGTGAATTTTGGGGGCAAAATTCCTTTTTAGGTAGGGAGAGTTGTAACATCCTATCAAGTGAATGAAAAAAAAGAACGTGCAGAGCTTACGTGGCGGAAGGGAAAGAGAAAGAGCGAGGGAGAGAGTTTTGAGTGTTGTGGAAGGAAGTTAAAAAAATATAAATAATGGTGGTGCACCGTAGGGGGTATTATAAATACCCCCACACACAGCCTAAACACACAAACACACACTCTCCTCATCCACCGAGAGAGGGAGCAGCAGGAGAGTGTGGAGAGAGAGACAGGAGGGTGCTGGAGAGAGGGAGAAGAAAGAGAGGTTTTTCCAGTCTAAAGGTTTTACTCCTGGGAGTATTTAAGTAAGTAAAATGATTTATTTTCAGTAAACTTCTTTATGAAAGTTGTTCTAAATGTTTTTCTCTTTCTAATGTTAGTAATATTATGTTGATTAGAGAATATTTTTATTAATGAAGTGCCGGTTTGTTACAGAAAAGATTTAAATGATTTCATTATAACATTATGTGCATCACTATCTTATTCTGTCTTTCTTGATACCTATTTTGGCACACGTTTATATGTACGATGAGTTGGAATTTGATTACGGAGATTGTCTCACCCCCGTTGCTCTTAATTTTTTTCAGGGAATAGTTCTTGTGCTGGTATGTTAGGGAGAACTTCAGGGGCTTAGATATCTCAGTATGTCTTTGTAAAGCCTCCTTTATTTTAAGTGCTGATTGAAGTATATTGCCATCTATAGGGCTCATTTTGTGAACTTTGATCTAACGGATTTATTCATGGTGTGGAGGATCGCTGCTTTTTATATTTAATGATTTTTATATTTAATTATTCTCAAAAGATATTAAGAATAAGTCCCATTTATCTTCTCCAAAAAATAGTTTGCACTCCCTAAACCAGGGTCCTGAGTCCGCCACTGGTGATAGTGTTATCTTTGCTTGGCGAGAGGTAACCACTTTCCACTTATCATAGATATTGATATTTGACTTTTGAGTTAATTTGATGTTATGTTCTGATAAAATGATGTATGGATATTTTTATTAGAAAAATGTTTAGTGGGCCTAGCGATTTTTTTGGGAAAATATATATATATATATATATATATATATATATGAAAACAAATTGATGGATGGCTGCGGTTGCATCCACAAGCGTAAAACCGTTAGGTGGCTACGGCTGCACCGAAACGGATCATATCTGATACATGAGATGCTGGAGGGTGACTACGGCTGCATCCACATGAGCAAAATCATGAGGTGGCTACAGCTGCACGGAAGCGGACTGTTAGGTGGCTACGGTTGCACCGAAATGGATAGATCTGGTTACAGAAGCATTTGTGGGTGGCTACGACTGCATCTACAGGGGCAACACTGTTAGGTGGCTACGGCTGCACTGAAATGGATAGATCTGGTTACAGAAGCACTTGTGGGAGGCTACGGCTGCATCCATAGGGGCAACACTGTTAGGTGGCTACGGCTGCACCGAAATGGATGACATCTAGTTAAAGAAGCACTTGTGGGTGGCTACGGCTACATCCACAGGAGCAATACCTTTAGGTGGCTATGGCTGCACCGAAACGGATCATACCTGCTTATTGAGATATTGGTGGGTGGCTACGGCTGCATCCACATGAGTACGACTGTTAGATGGCTACGGCTGCACCGCAACGGGGATATTTTATTAATGAAGTGCCGGTTTGTTACAGAAAAGATTTAAATGATTTCATTATAACATTATGTGCATATCTATCTTATTCTGTCTTACTTGATACCTATTTTGGCACACGTTTATATGTACGATGAGTTGGAATTTGGTTACGGAGATTGTCTCACCCCCGTTGCTCTTAATTTTTTTTCAGGGAATAGTTCTTGTGCTGGTATGTCGGGGAGAACTTCAGGGGCTTAGATATCTCAGCATGTCTTTGTAAAGCCTCCTTTATTTTATGTGCTAATTGAAGTTTATTGCCATCTATAGGGCTCATTTTGTGAACTTTGATTTAACGGATTTATTCATGCTGTGGAGGATCGATGCTTTTTATATTTAATGATTTTTATTATGCGTTCGCATATTTCTGCTTAGAGATATTATGCTATCATTTTGATAAAACGAGAACTCTTCGTAATTCCGATGAACTTCCTAATTGACTTATTGGATATAACTCTATGTTGATTAGTATATATATTAAAAAGAGTTATTGTATGAGATTCAGAGGTTACATAATGCTTGGGAGATTAGATTGAAGCCTCAGTTTTCTTGGGGGGATCTGAATTACAGAGGGGAGATTGACTTTTAGGGGATATTCCTTCACCGTCACAAAAAATAAAAGCACAGAGATTTGTTCTTCACTCCTATGAGATTCAAACCCTTCTACACTCCTCCATTTTCTTTTGTTCGTGTCGTCCTCTTCTTCATGGCCGATCACTCTCCTACATTCGTCAACGTCAACGATGGCCATAAAAGTCCAACTATTGGTGGAGTCAATTTATATGTGTGGTTGGGGAATGTATATAGATTTCTTGCATTTTGTTGTTATATAGATTTGTTCCTTGATTTTCCACTCATGCTCAGCAATAAGAGAAACCGATCTTTGATAACCATGAAGCTCTACCACTTTGTAAAATTGGCTAATTTAGTATTAAGCCCACATAAAAAAATGATCCTGAGTGGCTTTTGGAGTTTCCTTCACGCAAGTTCTTATTATATATAACTCCAACTCTTGAAAATATACCTCAACACATATGGAGCCTTTGAAGTCCATTAATCTGTGTCAGTAGTTATCCTTTGAAGTCCTTTTAGTAAAATTTAGAGATCCTTCAGAAATTCTTTTCATCGTACATATTGATACCTTTTTCAACTCTTTAAATTCACCTTAGGTTATTTAAAGAAGAAATTCAAGAAAATTAAGAATGAAAAAAATATTCTTCAAGAAAATCCAAATGGCACCAAGATTGTTCAAGAATGACACAAATTGAAAATAAGCAAAATGAATCCAGAAATTCCAGAAAAACACTTTGAATTTGAAACGAAAGAAACTTGACCTAGAAACTGAATCCAGAAAGATGAGAATCTAATTGTTGAAAAACATGAAGGAGAAGTGGAGGAACAAATGGAGAAAACTTGAATATGAATGGAAAGAATAGACACAAGAAAAGATAAATACTGAAAGAAATTCAAATTGAATGAACAGAAAGATAATACTGAGTTTAGAATTGAAGCTTTGATACCAAGATGATGCAAAACTAAAGGGAAAGATTCCAATAACCCACAACCAATTAGAAATATACGCACCCTAAGAAAGTTAAACAAAGGTTAAAAGATCTACTTGAACCATTGAACACGGAAGGACAAGGACTTTAAGTGTTAGAAACACTACAAGATTGATCAAGCATTGATAAAATGTTATTTCAATATAGAACCCTAAACAGAATCATCTCTCAATAATCAATTTGTCGAATGCAAAGTTTTAATCTCAAACACAAATTTCATAATCTAATTTCAAGAATGAGAAGTACAATATATTTTTAAAGGTTACAATAAAAAATTCTATCCTAAAAATATGAAATACAATCTAGAATCTAAAATGATAAAATTGAAATTTGAAACTAATATCTATCCTAAATCTAGGAATAAGGATATTCAAAAGAATATCTTTTAACTAATTTGAAGTTCAAATTTTCATATAAATAAAATAAACAATAGCTAAGTAGCATTTTAGGCCTAAATTGTGATTATATAGACCCAAATGAGTCCTCCCATGTATAGCAGTTGGTCCAAGCCTTTTAATTTGAAACTTCCAAGGCCAAAATATGATCTGCAACTTCATTTTTAATGCAAACCAAATTAATGATGTCATTGATAGGTGTTGAAATAGGCTAAGTCAGGCTAATCTTTAATTAAATAGGCCTAAGCCTAAAATGAAGATAATAAGTCTGAACCTGAGCCTGAATGTGCTTTTTTTAGGCTGAAGCCTGAGCCTTCGAAAGGCCTGGTAAGGCCTGAAGCCTTTTTAGAAGCCTACATATAATGTAGACCTCTAAAAAGGCCTTTTGTACACATTTAAAAAAAGGCTCAAGGAATGTTTTAACCTATTATACTTATTCTATGTAAGTTTTTAATATAAAAATTAGGATAAAAAAATTCAAAAAATATTTTTTGCATCATATAAAAATAATTATATTTATTTTATATATAAATAGGCCAGGACGTAGGCTTATAAGCCAGGGTTCAAAAAAATAGACTTGGCCTACTTATCCAATTAAGCATTTAAATAAGCCTTAACCTGGCATTTTTATTAAACAGGTCAGGCCAAACCAGACCCTAAATAAGCCAGGCCGTAAGCCGCCTGATAGGGACTTGGCCTATTCCCACCCCTAGTCATTGAAGTATTCATTATTATTTGTTGATTAAAATGGCATTTGCTTCGTTAAAACCTTTTGCACAAGCCCATTTAATCCTTCCTTGTCTATTGCTCTTGTTATTAGTCAACTTGAACTTTGTAAAGGCTCATTTGAATCTAATGCTTCATGGTGGATCGTATCAATAGAGGTATCCTTTAGAAATTAAGGGTGTGCTATACGTTAGATATGTAGTAAAGAATAAGATATTTTCAAAGAGTAAAGGGTATATTGGCTAACAAGTGTCCACTTTAGACCAAACATGGAGTTTTAGGACGCTGTGTGAGTGTCACGTTCCATTCATCCAAGGAGCAACGCAGTCTTTTGCTAATTTTTAACTAATTATAAAAGAAATTAATAAAATCATTCCGTCTAAATATTATTCATTAACAAAAATACTTGTATAGCTACAATCCTAATGTCAATCCTACTCTCAGTCTCAATCCATCAAGATTCATTGTTGCATACCACAGAGCCCAAATGTTTAAGGTAAATATATTACTTTTAGAAGGGATGATCAATTCTGTTGTTGTATGTTTGCATTGATGTTTGAAAATCACATTGAAATAATTTGATATAAAACTTCTTTCACATACATTCTACTGCTGATCTAAACAAACGCTGTAAAGTTGATTATTTGTTAATGAATTTCTCTTTGATTAACTATATTGTTTCATACTCAATGCTCTTTTATTTGGAAATGGTGTTCAACCTTTTTACACACTTCATTGTCGTGAAAATAATTTAAACATTATTGCAAACAACTTTTAACCTTTTTACACTCTCAGTTGTTGTGAAAATAATTTAAACTTTATTGCAAACAAGTTTTTAAACTTGATTTTGATCATATATATACATATAAATATTGCATATCCTTAAATTTGATAAACACCCAATTCACATCTTTTTGAATGTGTTGCCATTTCTAGCATTCTCTTTCTTATACAGCATATTATATCTATCTAATTATGGGAGTCGAAAAAATTTTTATATTAAGATTTGGATGTAAAATATAACATTATTTGAACATTGTCAAATTTATATAATTGATGATAATTTTCTTAATATAATTATTTATCTATAAAATTTGCACACGCAACTTTATTTGGGGAGAATAAAGTCCTCTCCACTAGACCAAATCATTGTTGAGTATTTTTATAAAAAAATTCTATAGTATACAAATATTTTCTTAGGAATCAATTTTCATCAAATAACCACTATTCTCATCAATTTTTCATTTTTTATCTTCCTGCAAACTTATAATATATTTAATTTTATTTATAAATTTTATTTTTTATTACGAAAATTATGTATTTAATTATAATTAATGTTTCAGTTATACATAATTTCATATTAGTTTTATCCAAATTTAAGTAAACTAATCAAAATGAACATTGAAAATATTTTTCCATTAGAAAAAAAAATATCTCTAAACACGTACATGCTAACCTATGAGCATACAAGTGTTTTGTACATCATAAACTATGGATATAAACTATTTAAGTATTTAATAAACATGTTAGTACCTAGGATTTGTTTGGTCCTTCCAATTTACCTATGAAAGGGAAAAATAAAATTAGTTCCCCTACTTTTGGGTCCATTTGGCATCGGGCAACTAGTTAATGTGCAACTGTGCAGTATGACAAGTTCGGAATTATTGCAAGGTTTTTAAGAAATCATTTAATTATTTACTAATCCAACAATAACTTGATAACAAATTAAGTGTAAGAAATGATAACAGAATTATATGTATAACTTGTTATTAAAACTTTTTATACCTTTAAAATAATTGCTTCATTTCATATTTGCATATTCAAACAATTTTATCATTGTTAATTATTTATTATTAACAATTCAAATTAAGAAACATTATTTTAACACCATATAATAATAATGATTTGATTATTTTTTTTTACCAAATCTTTATTTAATTTGCTTTTGTTTATATTACCTCAATATTTTCATCTAACCAAACTCAAGGTTATCCACCAAATTATCATTCTTTTCATTGAATACCAAATGTCCAAATGTCGTTTTGTCTTGTAAATTTGTTTGTTTCATATCTATTTCATTTCTTTCCTTTAATTTAATTTTGTGGATCAATCTCCCCTAAAGTAAAGTTAACAAGTTTTGGAAGGATGTATATCTCTTTTTATTTATGTATTTATTTTTTCTTCCATGTTAGTATATGATGTAACCTTTTCTCTCCTCTTTTTTTAGTACATGCCGCAAGCTATTGCTCAAGTGACTACTAGGCTTAATGTGTAAAGCTGCCTTTCACCTCGGAAGTACATTAGGAATAATCTGAAAGCATTTTTTGGGTTTAATACTTTATTAAAAATTTCTAAAATGTAGCAATGTAGCCTTGACTGTCATTTTATTTAAATTCAACCGTTAGTTGACCAAATATGTTAAGTTGATAGATTCACATGTCATCCACGTCATTTTTATTTTTGGTTAAGGTGCATTTTTCTTGAAAGTTTCCACTTATGAATACTAGATATCCAAAAGGTTTTTTTTTTTGGTTAAATATTGCCATGATAATTTTTAAATTGTAGCATTGTCTCCTTGACCATTATCTAAAGTACTAAATATGCTGAGTTATTAGAGTGAATAGTGAAGAAGAATAGTAGTAGATGGAGAAGGAGGTCATGCTCACCAAGAGTAATAAGAATTAGATTAAATTACCGGCGAAACTAAGGTTATAAGCAATTCTCTACCACTATAATCTACTTGAAATAGGCAAGCAAATCTTCAATTTTCTCTTCTTGCCACAAGATGTTTCAACCTCTTTTGTTCTTTCCAATCCTCCATGCATGATGCATTTTTTAAAAATAGTTTTCCTTCGTTTATACGTCTTACTTAAAAAAATTGAAGTGAATGACATGTAGACCTACCAACTTATCATATTTAGTTAGTTAATTGATGGTTAAACTTAACCTGAATAATGACTTGGAAGTATTTTTATGTGAAGGATTTCAGGCGTACCTGGAGATGCCGAATTACGAATCTGCAGATACCCACGCGGAAGACGGATCACAAGAGTGGATCCGAATATGATACACAGCAAATACACCGAAGGCAAAAGGAGAGGAGATGAGATGATTCTCTGAAAGAGAAAAGGGAAGAGAGAAAACTTGTTTTCTCTGTGCGTTATGTCTGCCGCCTTTGGGGAGCCACACTCTTATCTTGTAACTTCCCACTAGGGTTTAGGTTTACGTATTTGACCTAGCCCATAGACTTGGACCTAATCCATCAAGGGTGGCCCATATCCCAACATCTCCCACTCACACTTGGTGGATTACGAGACGTGGGCCTCATCCTTCTCTC
>JANTPZ010139812.1:0-15057 GCA_025593235.1 Vachellia pachyceras | reverse complement strand
GGGGAAAATAGAGAAAGATCATAAAACTATGTGTAATGATTTTCTGTACGATTTCGTGATGATGTTGTGATGATGCAAATTTGAATATATGTGATTACAAAAATATATAGATATGTGTGATAATGTGGAAAAACGGTTATATGGATGTTGATCCGATTGATCTTGATTGTACAGGTATTAATATACTTGAACTTTGTGAAATGTGAATGGAGATGCTTACGAACTATTTGAAAAGTTTAGTATTACTTGTTAAACTATTTTTCATATCAATTAATTCTTTATCCCTCATCAACACTCGCTCGTATGCTCTTTAAGTAGAAATGCCGGTTACTGGGACATTTGTCTCATTCTATCAATTTAACACTTTTCAGGTAATAGCTCTTGTGCAAAATCATTGTGGAGAATTATGAGGCAACAGATATCCTTGTATATCTCGGTATTGCCTCTTTTGTTATTTATGTGTTGACTGCTGTATATTGCCATCTATAGGACTTATTTTGGCAAACCATGTCTTATCGCAGATATTGATAACCTCGAAATATAATAAATTTAGTGAGTTTTCTATATTCCTGATAGATTGAAATAAAGACTAAGAATTATAATCTGATTATTAACTTAATTTTAGGTTTTCAGTATTAAAGTAAGGGTTTTACACTAGGTCCGGTGTAGAAAGGCTCTCGTAAGTGTCTGGTGTGAAGGTTGCTGTTTCAGGGGCATTGAGGACATTTCCTTTAAAGTACTTGGGTAAAGACATGCAAGGAACTATTATCAGTCTGGGATTTAAAATTTTGATCACCTTTTTGTTATTCACTATTTTCAAGGTACTTTTTCCGCCATTTTCCCAAAAAAAAGTAAGAAAAATTTCTTTGAGAAAACCATATCACAGGAAAAGAAAAGCATTCCTTAAAAGTTTTTTCAGAAGGCATCCCCCCCTATTTGAAGAAATCTGAAAATATAAGAATTCACTTTCTCTCTGCTTCATTCTATTATTCTCTAAATTATATATATCTAAAAAATTTCCCTTATAATAGAAAGATAAAATCCAATTAAATTCAACTCAAATAATCAAAATCAAAATTAGACCTATGCCTCTATTCAATTTTTTAACTACAGATGAGCTTCTAGTCTTTTAACAGCATTAAGAAATTCTTAATTAAAATTTTGATCTAATTAGAATGATGTTAAAAGCATAGGTTTAAATACATATCTTGATGAATGGCGAGTGTAAACAGAGCGAAGAGCAGCAAAGTGATGAATTAGAGCAATTGAGCTGTTATGGTTGTTAATTACCTTTTTGTAGTTTGTACGCGAAAGCTCTATAACTATAGTGACCCACAAAAACAAAAATGTGTCGTAGCAAAAACTCAATGCTTTAGTTTGACTAAGAAAGCGACTGATGGTAATAAGGAGAGGAATTGATGATAACGAAAGAAAAGACTTGGTCATATATCGCAAACGCGGAGATCTTATTGTATCCAACTTTTGTAAAGATTTGTTGGGCAAAACAAAACTCAAAAAAAAAAAAGATGATAAAGATTTTTCTTTTTCGACGTGTAATTCAGAATATCATAAAACCATTTTGAAATTAAGATTAATCTCTGTTGAACTAGAAATCATGTTAAGATTAAAATCATCCCAATAAATATACTTTTCGGAATCTAAACTTTTGTTTTCCTCCTTATTAAGATGAAATCGCTTACCGTATCAATCAAATAGTTGTTGTTGGTATCTAAGTTTTGTTTGTATATTTTCACAATTGTTTGAAAAAGTTGATGACAATTAATTCCTCACAATTAGAGGTTGAACTTTCCATTCATTATTTTATTATTCACTGACTTTTTTTCTCTTTGTTGAAGCCTCTCATGATCCAGCTGTTCTCAAACTCTCTCTCTCTCTCTCTCTCTCTCTCACAATCAATTCTCATCCACATTTACTTATTAGCTTCTCCCATTTTGCATCCTCCAATCTTATCTTCTTTTTTCCTCTCTACCTTCCACATTTAATCAAATATCTAATAAGTAGGCTAAAGAATATAGACTCGTGAATAAAGTAATTAAAAGTTTACCTAAATTCTTTTAGACAATTAACTAATTAACGGGATTGCGTAGGATGTAAAAACATTACATGATACATCGCTCACAATATGTAGTGGTTGCCGCATAATACATTCGAAGATGGGATACAACTACATGACAAAATAATGAGCATAGTCCATATCGTCATAATATATATATTATTCTCAAATGTGTGTCACTATTGTTGGAACAATTAAGTAATCTAAACACCCAACTTAAAAAATATTTATTTACTCATATAATTACATTACATATTGGTTTATAAGTCAACTAAATTATATTGGATAAAAATGATAAATATAAACATTTTTATATAGTGTATTTAACTTCCTTCATTCCTCAAACAAAAGTCGACTAGCTATATTGATGACTTTAGGTAATATTAAGATAGTGGGGGAGATAAAAGTAAAGGAAAAATGAGAGAGAAACCCACATTTTCTCTTGCATGAATATTGAGAGAAAAGTATGAGGGTATAGAAAATTTGGGAGGAAAAACATAAAGAACCCTCAAATTTGACTCTCTAACTTTTCTCTCCAAGAATAGAGACATTGAATAGAAAATGTTCATTTCAAATTTAATCGTATACTTTCCATTTCATTGGACTTTTTTAAAATTTTGTATATCAAATGAATAAAAATAATTTTTAAAAATAAAAATTATTTTAGATATATAGAATATATAAATTAAGATTAAAATTTAAATTATAGGTTGATTCCATTTAGTAATATATTATAAAATTGTATGGTAAAACATTAATTTTTATTATATATAAATAATATTTTTTTAAAATAATCATAACAACTGTGAAAAGATAAAATATTTTTCTTCTAGTTTTCTTTACCTCATTTCACTCATTTCCATTTGCGTGTTCCAAAATTCTTTACTTCAAAGTCTTAAATTTTGAATAATCAAGAGTATTTTGAATTCATAAAAAAGTAACTTATATTTAGAATCAGGAGAGTATATTTTTTCCTATCAATATTTTAATTGATAATACTCCTATAGCGGAGACTTCTATGAATTATATATGATAATATGACTATTAGACGAGTTTGGAAACTCCGTAGATCAGATATAGGGCTTATTTGTTTGAGCGTTTGGAAAAGCCAAACACATGTTCAACAGTGTTTTTCCGCAAAATGAGATAATCCCCTTCACATATTTATCTCGACTTACGTAAAAGTACTTCTCTACCGCATTTCTAAACGGGTATATAATGTAAGTTGAAACAAAAGATTGAGGTCCTCATATTTTTATATGTGAGTTTTGGAAGAATAAGACCTGGTTAAGTCAAATACTGAGAGGTATATAATAATTTTTAACTAAGATTGAATATTCAATTCTGTAGTTAAATGGGAAAACGTAGAAGGAGAAGAAAAACAGGAAGAACATGCTCCATATTCAACACTTTAATATGGATTAATAATTAATAATGTCAAACACGATATACTCTTTCTGATTCTGAATGTATGAGAGATATGAAAGGCTTGTTTTAGTCCTAAATGTGTTCACAAACTATTGATAGTAATTACATATATTAAAGAATGGATTCATCAATGGGGGTGATGATTTAATAGAGTATTTTAGTAAAATCAATACACAATTGTTATTTAATATATTTAAATTTGTTATCTAACTTTTCAATTTAATACTAGAAGTAGCATACCTGATTCACTTTCATTTTCATATTATGTGCCTTTGACCTTTCTTCAATTGTTGTGAATCGACAACAACATTGATATCAAGTTACTTCCTATAGATAAAAGTGTTATCATGAGATAGTTTGTTGTGTTAAAGTCATTATACTCAAAGTAGATTGGACTACTTGTTACCTCAATTTCTTAAACAAAACTCAAGGAATAATTGAGTGATGTATCTCTTGTAATTTGAGTTCAACTTTGATGGATGGATGACTCCAATACTCTTGGGGTGAGATGCCAAGATAATACATATTTAATTAAATAAAGGTGACATGATTTCTCTAAAATACTTTGGTGTAATATTGAATCATATATCAACTTATAATTTATGTAAATTAATTTAGAGAAAATAATAAATATAAGAGATCGAGATATTATACTTATGACTGAAACTGAATTTTTTATGAATCAAATGGTATCTGACACATTTTCTAGATCCTATTATCAGGTATCTGAATAACTAGACAGTTTGAGGAGTGTTGGCCCACAATGGGAGACACCTAGGTATATCTGCATAATTACTGCTGCTGCATACCGAAGGTACAAACGTGTACCATACCATACTAGTTAAAGTGGAATAATCCCTTACCAATTTATCTAAACACTCGGTTTGGCCAAAACAAACTTTCTAATCAACCAGCTCCTATTTAGCATTGATCAGAGGATTGTTATATTTAGGATATTAATGTTGACATTTATGATTATTAAACATATAAAGAGTGAAATAAAGTATATAGATTATGATGTGGCAAAAATTAAAAAATAATGTTAAGTAATGATTGCTTGGTGAGTTATACCCCATAAAGATACACACACATACATTGGCTTGAATAATGGGCAATTGAGAGTGCCTTCTCTATAATAATCCACCAAAAGTTTTGCAAACATGGGATCACGCTTATTAAAGTGGACTTGTCATGGCCACCACTTCTGAGATTTTCTAAATTTTTTTAACTCTTTTATTTTGTTGTTATTGTTGTTTGAGTTTGGTGTAAACAAAAAAAAACATTTTTTTAATGAATGACCCATTTGATCTAGTCAAACGTACTTAAGTTAAACACTCATTTTTTCAACTTTGTATCAAAAAAATTAAATTAAAAAGTTACTCCTTCTGATTCCTATTATAGGAAAATTTTGTAGAAGAGAAATAGGCGATTTATGTTATAAGTCACCAAGTGAAATATTGATGATATTTTTTAACATGACCCCTATTTAAAATTTATACAATTTTTGTGGTAATTAATTCATAGTTTTAAAACACTGGCCCATTTGTATTAGTATAGATAGTTTTAGCTGGTAGGGTTTCTATAATTGTTGAGTTGTGGAGATTTGGAGGCTTCTTTCTAAACTCATGGCCACCACTTATGAAATTTTCTAATTTTTTTAACTCTTATATCTGGTGACTCTATTAGATATGTGATAAAGACCGTACAGGCTTAGCAAAGGTAATTCTGTATCTTGGATTCTGGCATCATCAAGAAGATGATTGACCTTCATAAGATTTTCAATCTTTATTTGGAAAGGGTTTTTTGAATTGAATGAAGGAGGAAGATAGGTTGAAGAGAGAGAAGAGAAAGTCGAACTAGTTCATTATTGTCTTGAAAATGTTAAGGCTATGATCACTATCAGAAAAATATCATTTAGCGACGGAAAATCTATCATTAAATGGCTATTTTCCATTAAAAAATTTTCATTTGACGTCGGATAATAATAGAGACCCTCATTTGAACGACGTAAAATAGCCATTTAACGACAAATTTTCTGTTGCTAAATAGCATTTTTCTGGTAGTGGATATCGAGAGGGGTGCCTAAGAAACAATCCAGCTTATTTGACTTCAAAAGCCTTAAGATGTCATCCAAGCAAGGCCATCTATTGTCACTCATTGATGAGGTCACGGTAGAAGATCTTAAAGTAGCATATTTATTTTAATATATTATGGTAATAAATTCCTTTAACGTAAGGGATGGAAGGATATAAGGTTACCTTGTTTGGTTTAATTGGAGGGGAAGGAATGTGAACAATTCTTAATGATATTTTGTTTGGTTCCGAAGGGGAAGCGAGGGAAATTAATGACCAATTTACTATTTTACCCTTGCATGTTGATTTATATTTATTTACTTATATAATTTATTTAAATTAGTTTTTACACATAAAAATTAATCCCTTCTCCTATTTAATTAATTAAAACAATTATTAAGGTATTTCACTCATATAATTTACTTAAATAATTAAAAAAGGATTTAAATAATTTCTTTTCTTCATTCTCTGCCCACATCGATGTTTCTAATTATTCCAAATAAAGTAAAACTTATTCTCAGAAAATACTAAAAAAAATGAAGACTAGAAAAACTTATTTTCTATCTACATCACTCCTTCTATTCATGCACAGTGAAGTAGATATGAAGATTGGAGAAATGAAGTGTGAGAAGTTGAATAAAGAGTATCAAGGGCATATGAATCATGATATTTTGCATCCCTCCAAAAAACCCTATTTTGGAGGGATGCAAAATAAGGGGAGGAAAGGAATTGGGGAGTCAAAACTCCAATTTTTTATACCAAATGGGGGAAGGGATCATTTTTCTTCCCCTTCCATCCCCTTCCCTCCAACCAAACAAAGCCTTAAGATCTCATACAAGCAATGCGAAAATTACTATGATATAATAACTAAAAAGTCTCAGGATAGGTAAATAAACCTCTTATCAGTTATTGCAATATAACTTATTATTAGATACTGTTTATATTCATTTCTTAGGATGTCATAAGGAATTTTTTTTTGTAATTTGAACGAAATGATTGTCACCTAAGAAAAATTATTAGATGCAATACGAAATAAATGCGTATATGAATATTGAAAAATTAAAAAGTATATAAATAATATATTTCTCCCACATGATTTGGCATTTTCTAGGTGGAAGTGATGAAAATGATTATTGTTTTGCATTTAAGGACCAAACAGGAAGATACTGATGCTTCATTTATTTAGAACCAGGAATTATGGCTGTTGGTGGAAATCTAAGACTTTAAGTCAATATTCATTGACATAAAATATGAAAATATATAAAATAACATTTAAACACTCGTGTGAAAGTAACTATTATATTGAACAACCTGGACAATCAAAATAGTTATAAAAAGACCAGGACTATCAATTGCATTTAGTTTCCAAGTTATTAAATGTTTTCAAAAATTAATTACCAATTGTGCTCCTTGAAATTATACATTTAGATAGAATATTCATAAAAATGCTTAAAGGTTGAGATTTAATTTTAAGGAAAATACATGGTGATCTAATTAAAGAAATCATCTTAATGATGCCTTTGATCCTTTATAGAAATTTTGATCTTGAAAGTTTGAAAATTTTATACCTTATATGGGTTTTGAAATGTCACTTTCCCCTAAAATATGGGCCATTTTGTTTTGTGGGGTTCTCTGTTTTAGTGTTGCTTGAGGTGGGTCGGTGTCCAATGTTATTTTTCCCAATTAAATAGTTTCTAATAATAAAATATGCTTGGATCCCATTTTGCATTCAGTGGTTTACAGAAAATGAACAAAAATATTTGAATTTTGCAGAATGCATTAAAAAAATGACCAAATCCCATATCAATGCACAAAAAAGTGAAAGAAAAAGTGCAATATATAGTTTAAAACAACTTTTTCAACCACCAATTAAATTTCAAAAGGCGAATTATGTCTAATAGCTTAATGTAGGTAAGGACTAAAAACATGCCCTTCAAGTTTTTAGTAGAGATAATTAAAAATTATAAATATAATAATTAAAGAATAATGAGCTATAATTAGGATGAAGCATTAATGAAGTTAGGCACAATTGTATTAAACATTAAAAAAAATTAATTTAATTAATGAATTTGGGGTCCTTTATTTAGGATGGAATGAGGATTATTGAAGGAGTAGATTTTCTCCTTTTCCTCTTTCTCATTTTCTTCGTAGAATCTTATTTTTATTCTTAAATCAAATAATGGATGATTCAGATTTAATATTTTAGAAAATGGTTATGATAATAAATCATAGGTTAAAATTTTGTTATCTTACATGTTCTATAGTTATAAATCAATTAGATCATATTATGATAGTTTAAGTTTATTTATATTTATAGTATATAATAATTTTATAAAATATAAAAACTGGACCTTCCATTTCTTTTTATTTAAGGATGAGATTATGAAAAGAAAATTAGAAAGAGAAAAATGAAAGAAGCCAAACCCAGATTATTGAATACTAATCATATGGTTTTCCTTTAGCGTTAAACGTGCGTACAAGTTTAGTTATTTGATTTTTGGTTAAAATATACTTTTAGTCCTTTATATTTATGTCGATTTCATTTTAGTCCTTTAAATTTAAAAAGTACACTTTCAGTCCCTCAAACTTAACGCCATTAGTCTTTCTTAACGGATATTGCTCACCCATCAAATTTAATTGATAACTGTGCAATAAAATGTTGACAAAATATGCTCACATTTTAATTTTAATTTAATAATATAATAAATTTGATATTTTAAACTGTGTAAAATAAAAAAGATTTAAAATAAAAGTGTTAAATTTAATGAGTCAGCAATTTCCGTTCAGAAAAACTAACGTCGTTAAGTTTGAGGGACTGAAAATGTATTTTTTAAATTTAAAGGATTAAAATGAAACTTGACACAAACATAAAGGACTAAAAGTATACTTTAGTTTTGATTTTATTTTACAAGCTTGGAAAGTTTGTGCTTAGATGTGAAAAACAAGATGCGTTGTTGTTATTGTTGTGTCCAATTAAGTATGAATTATGTTAGCTTAGAATGTGTAGGGATTAAATTTAGTATGAAGAGAGGGAATAGGCTCAAGAAACGTTCATTCTTAAATTGTTATGCTACTGAATTTGTTTTCAAATGAAATGATACATAATGTAAGAATTTTATTTTAAAGGTAGAGGGGTAAAAATAATTCGAAAGCTTTTAAGTATGGATACCGGAGACCCAAAAGTTTTTAAGGGCCATGTTGGACCGGAAGTTTTTAAAAGGGGGGCAATTTTTCCCTTTCATTAAATTGTCAATCGTTAGTTGACCAATATATAATGTAGATAAATTAGTCAACTTTAATGGTTAAAATTAGCATTGTAAACAGCAGGAACAATATTGTCCCATTTTAAAAATTTTCAAGTCCAAAATGGCCTCAACAAAACTTCTGGGTATCCAATGCCCGTTAGAGAAAACTTTTGGGTTATTTTTACCCCTTAACCCCTTATTCTAGTTTAATTACTAGCTCTTTAAGGTTAAAGAGGGATAATGATACATTATCCTCTAAATTATACAAGCTAGATGGGGATTATGATTAAGAAATGAATGTATGTCAGTCTTCTCTTTAAATTAAGAGTATTGGGATAGGGTAGCAGAGTTCATTAACTTCGTAGTTAAGTATTGTTTTAAAGTGTTTCCTTGTGAAGCATGCATGTTGCTCCATCCATTTATGAAAGACTCTTCAGTAATTAATAGAATCGATCAAAGTTACGAGTATTGGATGTTGCATAGCAAGATAAGGGATGGGATTAATAGTAGCCGGAGAGGCATAATAAAAAAGAAATGGATATCATTAATATGTGTGTGTATTCATATATAGGGAAAATTGTGGAGAAATCCCTAATTGGGGAACTAATCGAAGAATGGAATATACTAAATTGCATATGTAGAAATTCAATTGCATACATAAAAGCGCAGTTGTATATGTGGAAATTCAGTGGTACATAACATTAAAGCCCAGTTGCATATGTGTGGAATGTCCCATTTTACAATTAATTCCCCAACGGGGGACTTTCCTCAATTCTCACATATATATTATTTTATATACTGTAATAATTTTAGGGGGAAAGGTAAAATGATAAAAAAATTAAAAATGTTGCATGGTGGAATCAATGCATTTTGGGTTGAATGCATTTTAAGGAAAAAGCTCATTCTAACACCTTATGGCAAAAAGCTACTATTTTAGGTTGAATGCATTTTATAGTCAAATGGGTCATTTTGAGCTGAATGATATTTATAAAGGTTCAAAACTGTCCTGCCCCATATTGAAAATGTAGAACTCCATGTACGTTTGGAAAGAAATAAAAGGTATATATATTTTACATTAATTATTGAAGAAAATATAGTTATAATATTAATAACTAGTATATTTTCTTATTGATTTTTTCTATACAATACCTTGAGAATGTATAATGCTAACAGTATATTAAAAAAGTCGTCGAAGAGTTTTTTATTACTGTCTTCCAACCATGGTTGATGCAAAATGAGTCAACTAATTAATAAGTGATTTACCAACAATTGTAAATAGGCATTTCAATTGTTTAGAGTTGTAGCTTTGGCATTTTATACTTACTTCGCCAGTTCCTTTATTTAACGACATACGTGATTTTAATAAATGAAATCTAAATGTAATCAAAATTATTAAAGTCACTTCTAAATATTTAATCTGAGTTTTCCCTTAATTATAACCTTTAAATAAATTACTTTTTATTTAGGGAGATTTATTGTAAGATCCCACAGAAGGAAGTTATTTATAAAAAAAGTCCCAAGAGTTGTCAATAGCAACTGTTCCACTTGTCAATAGTGCTCCTCGTCTTGTTATTGACAACCTCTTGAAACTTTTTCATAAATAACTTTTTTTCTATGGACCTTACAATAAAGATCTCCCTTTTTATAAATTATGCTAGCTGGAATATTTTAATGTCTTTGTGCACAATGTTTGGCAACAAATTTTTCAGTCCCAAATGCGCTTTAGACATAAAAGTGCTTTAACTTACAGACTTTAATGTTTGATAACTCCTTTTTTCAAAATATATTTTGAACAAAAAAATCCTTTTAGCATATTAAATGTATTCTAAATCCAACGTCTATGTGAACATAAATACATTTTTCCAACCGTTTTTTAAATGGGCAAAATATTTAACAATTAAATAGTGACAATAATAATAATAAAGAATATTGATGTGAAATTAATGTTTATTTACAGGGAAAATGTTGATAATTATTACTGATATTCAAAGAAGACGGTGACGGAGGGAATGTTCTCATCCCATGCTTTTTGGAAGAAACATAATCAAGCTCTGCATTATGATAAAAGAGAAAGTTCATTCCCAATAATCAATGGAGATCAAGAAATTCCTGATCATTTAATATTGGTTCAATATTCATTTTTTGCTTCGAACATCTTTTTTTTTTTTCAGAAGCATTTAGCACCCAGAATTTTTTTGCCCTGTTTTTCCTTGAAAGTTGTAAAAAGGAGCAATATCAGTTTAAAAGTTTTAGATATGATTAATATTGCCTTGATGTTAAAAATGTTCAGTTTGATTTCTCAAAAAGAATATTAAGTTTGATTTCTAAAAAAAAATATTAAGTTTGATAGTTAATTTTGATCAAAATTACTGATGTGACATCTTTAGTTTAATCCTTATATATTTTCTCTCTCTTCTTTCACCGTTAAGTCTATTAAGTTAGGGCAAAAGTGCTATATTTTTAAATTTTTAGGGTAAAATTACAATAAAAAAGATTTTTAGGCGCCAAACATTCCTGGGCGAAAAGTTCCCGAAGCGAAAAATAGATTTTAACCCTTTAATATTTGGTATTCTTCAGTCATTCATGGCAATGAAAGGTTGTCAGAACTAATCTTCCCATTCTTTTTTGTCATTGCATCATGAAAGAGAGATAAAATCTATATTTTATAATTTCTTAACCTCTCATTATTCATGTGTAAGTAGTTTTAATTTCACCATTTTGTATTTTTATCAAAAAAATAAAGGAGTTTATTTTTCATTTTTAGGAAGGATATATATATATATATATGGTATCAACAACCTTTCATATAATTTATAGTGCATATTAATATTTTTTAAAATTATATTTTTCCTTTCCATTTTATTTCCCTTTTTTCCATATTCTTTTTTCATTAAAATACGCTCTTTGAACATTATATTATGAGAAATTATTTAATCCCCTAAATTATAGATTATGTGGAAATTATAAATTTCTTGATATGCTATGTTCATTCCAAATTTACCAAACACACTGCATAGTAAGAGCTTAAACTTGCGTTAAAGATAAGAAACTTACCCTTTTTTATCCCTTTTACATTAAAAACTGTATATTCTTCATCAATTTATCTGTCTCTAACCACTACTTGCCATGGATTTTTTTAAAAAAATTGACAAAAGCATCAATAACCTTGGCAAATTTGCTATCAGGTCCCAAACAACCTAATTAATAAACAAAATATCCAAAAGATTAATAAAATTACCATCAAGTCTCAACAATAGTTAGTCCGGTTGTTATTGACGGCTGGTGAGGTTGTTGATGACGCTGCTGCTGGAATCAAATGGTAATTTCACCAATCTTTAAAACCTTTTATTTAATTCTTTTATTTAGGACATGATGGTAAATTTCACAATAATCTTTGTTTAGAAAACTTTAACACATGATTCAAGATAAGTTGTACACGATTCAAAAAGCGGTTGTCTACGTTGAAATTGAGTTGCATGTCAACACTTTAACCAATAAAATTTTCAAAATATAATTTTGACCAATTTGTTCTTTAAAAAATTCTTTATTTTCTTTTAATCTGGTAATTTCCTATATCATGCAGTCCAATTAATTAACTTATTTAATGAATACATTTTTTAAGAGAGAATGATACTGATCGATCAAGTTTACATACAAATTTAAGAATTAAGAAGTTCCTCAGATTTATACCATGCACACACAGGACCCAAATTTATCAGTTGCATTACTGGTACTTTACCATTCACATAATGCAACTTTACATAATAAAACAATGGTTAACCATATTTGCCCCTCAAACTATGCAAATTTATAAGTGGAACAATAATAAGATTTCACTGTTAAGGTGCAAATTTACATCAAAAATTTTATCTTACTAGCAATGTTTATTCATCAATTTTAAAATGAAGCAATATTACTTCAATCCATGAAAATTAGTATTTACCGTTAAAATATTGATATTAATCGTTGATGCTGTAACCATAAGGGCTATATTACTCTTAAGAGAAAATTTTTGAAGAAAATCTACACATTAACCCTACTATTAATAGGGATTAAAAATAACTATATTTAGTATAAAAATAATTTTTTTTTAATTTTTCTATGAATTTTTTAGTTACCTACGTAGATAAAAAAAACACATGTCAATAACACAAATAAAGTAGAAGTTGCTTTTGTCACCTGAAATATATAAAATACGAGTGCTGATGTAAGATTAATTTTCAAGAGTTTGTATGAATCTAGGATTTGTGGGTCCCACCCCCCAAAATGACAACTAAGATGAAAAAACGCGTTAAAGAGGATAACCGCCCTTTCTTGTCTGATGTTTCAATCCATCTCTTCATTTCTTGAGAGATATTTTTTTTTTATCCACTAATTCTTCTTAATGCTTATCACCGTCATGCCCCTCATGATATTTATTTCTACTCTCTTCACAGTATCCCTCTCAACCCAAAAACAAATAATTGAAACCTAAAATATTATATATAGTGTGTGTGTATATATATATAGTTCCTATAATCTCAATAAAAATTAGTTCGGTTGGTTGTTATATACTTCGAGAATCTATAATTGGAATTTTAAAAATTGTAATGTAATTTATAATATTTAAAAAGATAACAATTGCTATATCAAAAACTGATTATTAGATATATATATAATTAATAGAATCTTAGTATTTCAGATTAAATTTTAAATTTGGTGTTAATTGTATGAAACGTTTAAATTAAGCCTTTATACAATTATAATATGACAAAATTTTAATTTAATCCTTGCAATTATATCTTTTACTATTATATCAAATATGTAAGAAGAATTTTTTCCTTTCATTGCATGCTCTTTTACTATGCATATTTTGGTAATTATACAGATTTATAGATTTAATATGATATATTATCGGTTACACTGATAATTTTTTTAATATCATTAAAATTTTATAAACGGGTAAATTATAAATATTAGAATGTATAATTACTCAATTATATTTAAAATAATTAATAAAATATTAATAATTTATTTGAATTTCTAAGAAATGAAAACCCGTTGTTTTTATCCTTCAGAAAATATTAAAAATATTAATGAAAAATTAATTAAAAATTTTAAACTAGAACAATAAAAAATAAAATCAAATACTGATGACATAAGTACGAACTTTTAATTAGAAAAAAATATATTTACTCTATTCTTTTCTTATATTGATCAACTACGGCAATATTGATAAAACTTTGATAATATAATTTATACAAGATTAGAAAACAAAATATAAATAATCAATTATAAATTTTAGAACCACGGAACTAAACTTAAAATTCAGTAAAATCCAAATCATCGAACTATAAATTATGATATCATATTATGGTTTTTAATAAGATATTTAACAGATTGAAATACCATAAAAAATTCTTTTATTATATATATAAGACTAGATCAAGATGTTTATATACTATTATAATCTAAACGGGAATGTTTAAATTTATATATACACCACATCAATGTCAAAAAAAAAATTATAGGCACGATATAGAAAGTGAAATTGTACTAAAAAAAGAACTAAACACAAAAAAAATTATTACAAATTATAATTAAATTACAAAATTGTGTGGAATTCGCATAGGCTCAAACGGGAACATTTTTTAATTAAAAAAACAAAATATCTTTAACCTACCCACACATCTTGAATTTGATTCTGTACTTTGTTTAGAATTTACTATAATACTATGATGAAGCAAAAGGCAACAGAACAGAGATCTTGTACATGCACGCTGGTTCGTGCAGCTACCACGAAGCTCACTCCAACTCAAACCTCTCTCTCTCTCTCTCTCTCTATAAATACCTCTTCATCCCCAACATTATCTTTCACTACCAACTTCTTCTGTCAAACAATTTGCTTTCAGAGATTCTTCGTTCCAAGCTTCTCTGATCTGTGCATGGACACGAATTCTTCTTCTTCTTCTTCAAGAGCCTCTGATGCGACCTCCCATGGCGCTTCATCTTCTCCATACAGAGGCGTTCGCAAGAGGAAGTGGGGCAAATGGGTGTCGGAAATCCGTGAGCCAGGCACCAAGACCAGAATTTGGCTCGGCAGCTTCGAGACGCCGGAGATGGCGGCCACAGCCTACGACGTCGCCGCCCTCCACTTCCGAGGTCGTGACGCCAAGCTCAACTTCCCGGAGCTCGCCACCAGCCTTCCCCGTCCTGCAACAAACAATGCCGACGACATTCGCATGGCCGCACACGAGGC
>JANTPZ010139811.1:0-14005 GCA_025593235.1 Vachellia pachyceras | reverse complement strand
AATAGTAACCCTAAACTTGGAAATTTCATTTTTCATTCATTGGTTACTCTAAGTCACTAAAGGCCTAAAGGTGCTTCCAGATGGATATAAAATGAAGCTAAAGGCAAGGTTAAGGTGTGCTACAGATTCTTTCTTTGGGCATGCTGGATTTTATAAGTGATTCATCAAAGACTTTAGCAAAATTGCTTTGCCTCTTTCTAAGCTACTGCAAAAAGATGTCAAGTTCGATTTTGATAGCCACTTCAAAGTAGCGTTTGATGAATTGAAAACTAAGCTTGTTTCTACACCCATTTTTATTGCCCCAAATTGGGAGTTACCCTTTGAGCTTTCATACGATGCTTCAAACTATGTTGTAGGAGATATGCTTGGACAGAAAGTAGCTAAGGTCTCAAGAGCAATACCTTACACATCCTAAACATTGGACCCACCCCAAATGAATGACACAACAACTAAAAAAGAGTTGTTTGCCATTGTGTTTTCATTGGAGCAACCAAAATATGCGTATATGGATTGGAGAGTTTGTACAGAGACAAATATCCATAAAAGCACTATGTATGATAGAGTTGCTTCTCTAGAACATATCTTGGATGCGAACACTCATGGACTCAGAGAGCATACAACTTTACACGGATCAGGATTTCATTTTGAATGGATCTGAAGGGCCAGAGAGGCTTACAAGCTGGATCATATTACCTTAGATTCAACAGATGATACAGAATGGTCGTGGGCTATGTTAGCAACCATTCCAGATGTTTGGTTGCGGATGTGAGCTAGTACAGAGGTTATAGAACTCCCTCTTCTCGGATTCCATATATGTTTGGGAAAATTGGAAGCTCTTGTATATGAAATATTTCTAGATGACTAGAAGTTAGAACTTTCTTATGCATGGTAGAACTTTTATGTATAAATGCTAGAACTGCTATAGTACTATAATTGCTGCTACGTACAAAGAGGCATATGTTAATATAATATCTAATGTTTTAAGTTGTATAATGGTGAGCATGATATTTACATTGTTATATTAATATGGCTGTTCATTTTTAAGGAATTGAGAGACCATAATGGTGAGGACTCGCAGAACACTAAATACTGAAAACCAACAATAGGGTCAGCAAAGACAAGATGACCCTATGCAACAGATTCTGCAAAGACTAAATGAACAGTAAAGATTAATGGAACAGTTAGGGGAGAACAAGCTCGCCAAGAATAAGAAAAAATAGAAGAGAGGGAATACCAGGAATGAGAACGGGTATTTGAGAGGGAAGGTGCTATACAGGCAGCAGTAGCATCAGCCCTAGCTGCCCAGAACCTAAATATTCCCCAGCCACCTCCAAAACCAAAACCCCAGCCAATCCCGATGCCCCCTTCAACTCCAGTCAGGGAAGATGAGAGAGATGATGTCCAGTATTGGGTTAGTAAGTTCTGTAAACACAACCCACCCATATTTGAGGGATCTTTGAATGTTCAAGCCGTAGAGAAATGGATTATGGGACTTGAAAATATTTTCAAGGTGATGAGCTGCCTTTCAGACATGAAAGCCCAATTGGCAATATATAAGCCGGAGCAAGAAGCTGATAGGTGGTGGAGGAATACATAATTGATCTACAGGCCAGAAATACACCTGTAACTTGGGATATTTTCTTATAACAATTCAATCAGAAATATTTTCCCAAGTCGGTGCAAGAAGAGAAAGAAGCATAATTTTTAGTCCTTATGCAGGGTGATAGGGAATCGTTTGATGAGTACTTAGCAAGATATTTGCAATTATCTAGATACCCGA
This sequence comes from Vachellia pachyceras, assembly GCA_025593235.1. Lineage (NCBI taxonomy): Eukaryota > Viridiplantae > Streptophyta > Magnoliopsida > Fabales > Fabaceae > Vachellia > Vachellia pachyceras. Next base: position 12,225 of record JANTPZ010139811.1, on the reverse strand, counting down.
CTTACCTCCAACGATCTCATGACGAAGAGTGGAACACAGAACAAATGCTTAGGGGTATAAAATGAGCACTCTGAGAACGAGTCGCCCCTATATGGATTACCACTTTTCACACTATTGTTGAGGTATGCAGGGTAACTGAGAGTAGTCAGAATCCTCATACCTTGTGTAATATCCCAATTTTCTGCTAATTGAATTAAAGGCCAAACCGATAAGTTATGAAATGAGTTAAGGTCTATAGATATGAGATATAGAGAAAGAGGAAGTAAATGGACAAGAGAACCTAAGGACTAGCGAATGAAATTTTGAAGTATAAGATCTTGAAATTCCCAAGTATAAGGATAAAGGGTAAAATGGTCATTTAGACTGAAAGACTAAGGGTATTATGGTCATTAAGCTTGAAAGGGCATAAATGTCATTCAGATATAAAGATTAAGGCCAATAATCGAATTTACAAAAGAGTAGAAAAAGTAAGGGTATTTTGACCAAAAAGTCAACAAAAAGTCAAAGTTACCAAAAAGTCAAAGTTGACTAAAATTTTAGGAAAAGTCAAAGATGCCTGAAAAATAGAGCAGAACTAGTGGATCATAACCGTGTGTCACGGATTTGTAAGATTCGGCCTAGATTTTTTGTTATGGAATTTAGAAGATTAAATGGCCGAAAAGTAATTATTTGAGGTATCAGGAATCCTTAATCATCTGAGATCCGATCATAGAAAATGTAAAGTGAATTTTATAGTAATTAATAAAATTGCTATCTAGTATCCGATGAAGGAGATTTCATAAATCGGAGAGGAAAAAACCCGAAAGCCCTGGAAAAAGGATTTTGTTAGAAAATTAATTATGAAAATTCCAGGAGGCAATTTGGGGAACGGAAAAGGGCTTAAGTATAAGTGAAAATTCTAGGAATTTTTAATGCCCTAAAGTTAAATTGCGTTATGGTGGCACATTTTACTTTGTTTCGCCAGGGGCAAGATACCCTATTGAATGTGGAACAACTACAGGGGTATTTTTGGAATAAAAAATGGTGCCACATTGTAAGGATTATGAGGAGATGAAATGAGGAAGAAAATATCTCTAGAAAAGTAAAAATGAATTAACCCGAGAAAAGTTACTTTTACCGGGGTAAATAGTACCTAAAGCAAGTGACATATAGTAACCAATCCCATTAGCCTAACTAAGTCATTAATGGCCAAGTACACCTAATTAAAGTGAGAGCCATAAGAAGCTTGACAAGTGGCATCATCTTGGTGCTTGAAATCAAAACTTAGCCATTAAGTTTTAATCTACACCATTCAAGATTTCAAGAAGCCTTTTAATTAGCCATTTCATTCTCTTTCTCCCCATTTTTGGCTGCCACTTTCTTTCCCCTCCAAACTGAAATTCATGCCATTTTCAAGAGGAAGAAGAGAGAAAAGCTTCCAATACTCAAGGTAAACTTCCAACCAACTAAAGCAACCCATTTTCTTAAGTCTTGCAACCTTCTCAATAATCCTCTTGGTTTAGATTTTTGATAAATCCTCTCTTTTGTGAGATTGGAAAGTTAAGGTTCTTGAGTTCCAAATGAAAAAGAGGAGGATTTAAAGGAGACTAAAGGTTGCAAAACACTCTGAGTGTTAAGAAGTCCCTTGATATATATATATATATATATGCTTGGTTTGTTGTTGGTTGAAAATTTTGGAAACCATAAGGTTGTGGGGAGGTTTCGTCCACATGGAAATTGATGAGCGAGAGTTGTGTTTGATTTATATGATGCTTGAATGATGATTTGGAAGAAGGAAAATGCTAGAATACATGAGAAAGATTTGAAAATCCAAACTTCCCTATTTGTTCTGTTTTTCTGAAAATTCAAAAGAAATAGAGGGAGTGTGTTTTGATGATTTTGATGCTTCTAATAGCTTTAGAAGGCAATTTTGTGTAGGGTAAAAGTAAGAAAAGGATTTTGGAAGCATTGAAAGTCAAAAGAACAAATTTCCAAAGTTTAAGGGCCTTTAAAGGGCAATAGGAGTTCTATTGCGTTTTTGCAAGTTTTCTTGCATTATGATGTTTAAAAATTCATGAGTATATTTTCACATGATCTTTAGGAGATCAAGAAGCCAAAGAGCTAGTGGGGAAAGGTTATCAAGAGAATTTTAAAAGTTCAAGAGAAGTAAAGGAAAAGGGTAGCAAAACCCTCTAACAAGAGCTTTATTGCTTTTGAAATGCATGTTGAATGATGCATGACTTATTTAGAAATTTATGATGATAGAAGTGTGAATATGTGCTATTGTGTGCTATGACCATATGCATTTGACTGCTACATGTTGCACTTTTATGAATTCACACTTGTATGAAAAGTTGTCATGCTATTTTATAACTTGTGTTAGAAAGTTTTGCTATTGAGATTTTCCAAAATCTCATTGTCCCCCACTAACCAATGTAGGTGCAAGCTCAAACAAAGGTAAGGGCAAAGTGGTGGTTGCATAAAGAAAGCTTTATGTTGTACCTATGATTGATGGGAGATGTATACACATTTGAAGTTAAGCTAAGCATGTGTTGTTATGTAATTATAAACTCCTACATGGAAGATAGCGAAAGTATGTGATTGCATGCATAATACCATTTAAAGAAGCTAGGAAAGATAGGCATGCAATAAGGGGAACTCACAAGTCAAAAGAAGTTTCATAAGATTTTACAAGAAAAATCAAGTTTTCAAGTCAAGAGGATTCTAACAACCTTAGAAACTGATCTGTTTTGAATGGAGAGGAAAAATAGCAAATGAGATCCAAACAAGCTGAAAATTTTCGGTTAAATACTACACATCCTTAGCTTTAAAATGAGCTAAAGTTTGCTAAATTTGGATGTGTAGACCAAGAGTTATGTTTTTTCCAAATGTAAGAGTTAAATCTGGAAAAAAAATAAAGGGTTACCAATTGAACAATATATGTTCACGGAATTAACTGTATCAGTTGGGCTAGGATCTGAACCAGTGAGTATTTTTCCCTTTAATATCACTTCCTAAGCTTCAAATAGAAATTTGAACCTCTTGATTTCAACTTTTCTAGAATTAGATATGATTTTTCAATATTGGGCCAGAAACCTGGAAATTGATCAAGTGAACAGTAACTCCGTTTTTTCCATTTTTGAAATTTTCAAAATGACACCTTTGGTCAATTTAAGTTCTCTAAGGCCCAAAAGTGGTTCTAGAGTGATCTATTATGAAGCTTAGAGGGGAAAATTAGAGGTGACACACCCTGATTAAAGCCCCTTACTCAGCAGAGGGGTTAAGACCAAGTTGTTCCTCTATAAAAGAAAGAGGCAAGGTAAGAGAGGAACAGTTCAGTAGGGCCAAACATGTAAACCATGTAGTGCTTGTGGACGCAATATGGAGATGAGCCTTGCTTAGCTGGACAAAATGTATGCTTCATGTATGGTAAACCTTGACACTATGCCAGAGAGTGGAGCTAGGTGTTGGAAGGAACCCAACCCTAGAGATCAGGCTGAGTCTTTGCAATTACACAGGAAGAGGCTCAGAAATCGCCCGGAATGATCCAGGGTACTATTAATATAAATAATTATCTTGTACATGCAATGTTTGATACGTAAGACATTCATTCATATCATATAACTGTGCTGCGTATCTGGGTCTAACCATATACACTTTACCATGTGATATGACTGTGTCTACCCCTAATGGTATAAGAGTCGTCACCTGTTGTGCATGTTTAAACTACATAGTCCAGTATGAACATTGTTACACTGTTATTGACCTGATATACATGCCATTTCATGATATTGATGTAATTATTGGTTTGAACTAGTTATCTGCCAATAGTGTCTTACTTGATTGTAGGAACCGAACTTTAGTATTAGCCAGTACAATGGCCAACCCATGTAATGAGGCCAGACTAAGCTTTATGACAGAAACGGAAGATAGATGCTTGAGAAAGGGATGTCAAGGATATGTAGTTTTCTTCTCAGTTGAAGTTGAAACCAAAGAATCCCTTAGTGATATTTCGATAGTTAGGAAATTTCCAGAGGTATTTCCAAAAGAGATTAGCGGACAACATCCATAAAGAGAAGTAGAGTTCGCTATTGATCTAGTACCAGGAATGAACCCGATTTCAAAGACTCCATATAGAATGGCTCCAAGCGAGATGAAAGAGTTGAAGAAACAGATAGAGGAGCTATTAGAGAAGGGGTTCATTAGACCTAGTGTTTAACCTTGGGGAGCTCTAGTCCTCTTCGTGAAAGAGAAAGATGAGAGTCTTAGATTATGCATATACTACCGAGAGCTAAATAAGGTGACAGTAAAGAACAAGTACCTGCTTCCCCGTATTGATGACTTTGTTAGACCAGTTGAGCGGTGTTACAGTATTTTCAAAGATTGATCTCAGATTAGACTATCACCAGCTTCAAGTTAAAGCTAAAGACATTTCTAAGATGACTTTCCAGACTAGACATTTCTAGTAAGTATGGATTGGGATGTGAGCTAATGCAGCAAGGGAGGGCAGTAGCTTATGCCTCACGACAGTTAAAACCTCGTGAAGAAAACTATCCCACACATGATTTAGAGCTAGCAGCGATAGTTTATACTCTAAAGATATGGAGACATTATTTATATTGAGCAACCATCGAGCTATATTGTGATCATAAGAGTCTCGATGCTTCAGCAGTTCGAGAGGAAATAGAGGTATCGCAGGAGGATGGACGCCTTGCTTGCACAGAGTTTACACTTTCAGCTGCCTCCGGAGGAGGATGACATTAGTGGTGCAGGACCTTCGGGAGACGGACCGTCTGGAGAGGGCGGAGCAGCGGAGGGGACTGGGGAGGAGGAGGCTCCTGCAGATGTAGATTCCGAGGGCGACTCGACCATGGATGGATAGGATTAGTTTTTCTTTCTGTTGAACTTTGATACAGTTGTACTGGATTACTTGCGGATTATGTTTTATAGCTGTATAGATGTTTTCCTTTGCTATTTTTCTCGAATTCCGTTGCATGTGAATGATTTTGGTATTGTTTGCGAGTTTCACGCTTTATCTGCTTGTTAATTTTTTCCGTTCAATCATTTTGGATAATGTTTGATTTAAGTGTGGGGGGAGAATTATGATTTAAAATTTTCCAAGATTACCTTGATTTTTAAAATGCAACTGGAATTTTTGAAGGTTAAATGTTGGGCCATTTTTACAGAAAACTTTGGAAATTTTCAAGTTTCTTAAATTTTTTTTTTTTTGAAAATTACTGAATTTCCAGAGGTTTTGAACTGCATTTTTGTTCTCGCACCACTTTCACCGAGACAAAAGTATTCAAAATAAGGTAATTCACCTCTCAGGTGTGTTTTACCGCGACCATCTTGTGGTTGCGCCGCGACGAAACCACTTGCACACAGACCCGAAAATCCCCGAAATATGATTTATTTCATAAATTAATTTTCGACAATCTAGAGGGCATTTTGGGAAAAGAGAAAGGGCTAAAAGTATTTTGTCCTCCAATTGCACGTTTTCAGGAATTTTGGACAGGTAAAATAATCCTGTTAATTTTGAGGAGATCAAGGGATATTTTGGGGATAATAAATTTACTTTATTCAAGAGGAAAATATGAAGATTAAATGAGGAAGAAAATATCTCTAGAAAAGTAGAAAAAGATTTACCGGAATAAAGTTATGTTTACCGGTAAAAAGTATAATCGGTAAAAGTAACCGAATGGGACCCAGTTTGGCTAACTAAACCAGATTTTAACCATTTAGTTACAGCCATTATTGCCACTTTGAGGAGCCAATGAGAGCTAAGCAAATGTCTCATAGGTGGCAACATCTTAAACCCTTAAGATTAAACTTAGTTAGTAAGCTTTCATCTTAACCATCCAATAATTATGTTAAGATTTTATAAACATAAATTCCCTCCATTTCTCCTCACTTTGGCCGACATTTCAAGCTACAAAATGAGAGAGGAGAAGACGTCATCCAAGCAAGAAGAAAAGAAGGAAAATTCAAGGAAAATCAAAGGTAAGAGATGGAAACACCTTAAGTTATACATGAAATTCTTCCTTGTGATCTCCTCTTTACTTTCCATGGATTGGAATTTTGATTTGGTCTCTCTTTCTCAAGTTTCATGCTTAGGGTTCTTGAGAGCAAAAGTGAGAAAGAGAGGGATTTATAGCCATTAATTGGTTGCAAAAGTCTCCTTGTGTTGTAAGGAGCCTTTTGATGTATATATTGTGGTTGGTTGAGCTTGTTTTTGAATTTTGTAAAATTTGGGAATGATGAACTTTTAGGGGAGGTGCTGCCCAAATTTCTACTTGATATGGGAGAGTTAAAATAAAGCTATATCATTGGTCCGTACTAAGTCACAAATAGTAAACTTAGGTCGCTGACTAGCCTTCAAAATGGATCAAGAATATTAATTTTGATTTCCAAGGGTTGTATAGTGAAAACCCCAGGGTCGTTCTCTCCGGAAGCGAGAAGGCGTACCAATAATTCTTAGCTTGGGTCTATGCTTGTTATGCAAATGCAATAGGGTTCAATTGGAATTAAACTATGTTCCTAAACTAACTACAAAATTAAGACTTGTTTTTGGTATTTTCTTGGTTGAGGATGAAAGTAAAGGCAGCTTTGAGAAAGAGAAGTGTCTGTGTTATGATGAGTGCCTCTTGAAAATAAAGTGTTCCTTCATAGTTCACAAAGGATGAGGGAAAGTATCGGCTTTCGCAGTAAGTTTTTGAAATTAAAAACCCCAACAATTCGCATGGGTCCGGAGCGTCATACGATGATCTCCTTCTAAATCCCCACACAACTTGGTGGGTCCGAAATAACATGAAATGAACTCCATCCCATGAAATTTCTTAAGACCACTTAGTGTGTGTACAAAAATCGTAGAGTGACAAAATCAATTTCATACATTGTTGACTCTAAAACCAAGCACAACTAGGATGATAGAAGATAACAACAAGACTTCATCAAATAAGCAAAATGAACTCCATTTTACTTTGTCAATCACAAAGCAACTCAATACACAATAATCCAAGTTTGGCTCAACCGAGACCAAGTATTTACACACAAATTACAAAGTCCAACTCGGAATCCTAGTAATATATAGTGTAAACACAGATTGAAAGTAAATACTCCCCTTTCGGCACTTCGAACTCCGGTTCACTTCATCTTCAAGAGGATGGAGATGTTTAGCTCCTCATGGGTGATGAGAATGAGCTTTGAATGGATGATGAATGCATGATAGATGGATGGATGATGAAGAAATGGCGTGAAATGATGTTAATGTGTGAATATGGTGAATGGAGAATGAGGTTTCTCTCCTCCTTTGCTCTCTCAATACTCTCTACAGCCTCCTCCTCTTCCTCTCTTCAAAAATACCCTAATTCAGCATAATAAACCATCCTGGGTCGGATCCATCAAGTCGGGTGAGGTTATTTTCCTTCTGAGGTAAAAATTTAGGTACTGCCGATATTCACCGTGGCGAACCTCACCCGAGAGTTCTTGCATGGCTACTTGAACTTTGGCGGCGGCGAAAATACAATTGCGCCGCAGAGAACTTCTCTAGAGCTGCTTCCCTTGCCCTTTTGTAAGGAGTTCCTGAAATGAAATAGCAAATATGGGTAGTATCATTTGCTCATGATGCAATTTAGGCACAATAAATCATTATTCATGGCATATGTAACCAAAATCACACTAATCCAAGTCAATAACTCCTAATCTCAACTTAAGCACAAAAAGGGTCATGTGTAGGCTAAAATTGACTCTAAGACTCTGAAAATTCAAGTAGAAAACTAATACAAATAAAGCTCAATCAACCATTCAATCAAACACATATTCTAGATCCTTGCAACCTCTTCTACCTTTCTATTAGTTTAGATTTTTGATTAACCTCTCTTGTTCATGATTTAAAGTTAGGGTTCATGATGGTGAAAGTGAGAAAGAGAGGGATTTAGAGGAAATAATTGGTTGCAAAACACTCCTTGCATGATAAGGAGTAGATTGGTGTATATGTTGTTGTTTGGTTGTTTTGTGAATTTTTGGAATGGCAAAACCTAAGGGGAAATGCTGGCCAAATTTCCATTTGAGGTAGAAGAGTTGTATTCAAGCCAAATAATACATGAAAATTTGTTGGGTCAAGAATATGTGGTTATATATGTTGAAAGTTTGAAAAATCAATTATTGCTCTTAATCTATAATTTTCATCCAGATCTGTAACAGTGGGGAAGGAGCTGGATTTTGATGCTTCCAATGGCTTTAGAAGTCAAAATTGTGTAGGGTATAAGTGAGAAAAGGATTTGGGAAGCATTAGAAATCATCAAATCAAGTTTGAAAGTTCTAAGGGTCTTTGAAAAAAACAAGAAAGGATTTTAGTGCGTTTTTGTAATTTCTTGCATAGTTGATGATTTGAGAATAATGGTTATGTTCTTGAATCATGTTTAGGAAGTTGGGAACTCAAGGATCCATTTGGAAAATTAATCAAGCAAATTTTAAGTGAAAGGGAAAGCTAAGTTAAAGAGGTAGCAAAATTTTCTAACCTTAACTAATATTGTTGTGAAAATGTTTGAACTTGTGCATGACTTGTTGTTGATGATGAAGGTGTGAACATGTGCATTATATGCTATAGCCATATGCATGAATATGTTCTTGTTGCACACTTTATATTGTTAAACAATCACAATTATTTTAAAGAATGTCATGCAATCTTGAAAGTGTGTTAGTAAATTTTGCTATTGGGATTTCCAAAAATTTCATTATTCCCCCAACTAACATTTTAGGTGGAAACTTAAGCAAGGGTAAGAGCAAGATGCTTGATGAATGAGGACACCATTTTATTATGTTTTGGCTTGTTGAATCATTTATCATGATGTAGTTTCATGTTTAAGAGTTATATGTAGTTATGTAAGTTAAACCTCTACATGATTAGTGGTTAAAGATGTATGAATGCATGCCTTAAATATATGTGAATGCATGCTTAATTATGTACAAATGGGTTGAATAAGTTAAGCATGTTTAAGGGGAAAAGTTTAAAAGGTAAGTTTTCATAAAAGAGGTTATGATGCTTACCAAACCCCTAATTTTGAGTTAACGTGAAAAATAGCAAACGAGGTCCAAATAAGCTGAAATTTTCCAGTTCAATACTGGACATTCCAAGCCTTAAAATGAGCCAAAGTTTGCTAATGTGGCCCATTGAACATTCACTTGTCATGGCTCTAATAATGTTATTAATTCCTTAGGACCATAAAGTGACACAGAAAAGCTATGGTTGGAAGATCAAGGTATAAGAGGAGGAGGCAAAGTCCAAAAGGTAGTGAACTTACTTACTTGTATGTGTGTGATGTTTATGTTGTGCATCGATTTGCTGTATTGCTTTGCTAGATTATGTGGAGCATGTATGAATGAATGAAGCTTTGTTTCTGTTTTTACTATGGCCATAAGTATATTACACAAAACATTGAGCACGCAGCATTTCATTATGTGAACATGAGCCTATGTAAGGTAAGCATATCATGCACTAGCATTCATTCTACATGCATTGTTTGTAATGTTTTCTACTGGGATTCCTCGAATCTCACCCTACCCCATTAACCATTTCTAGGTACAAGTGCATCAAAGGGTAAGGAGAAAGTTTATGAAGTTAAAGTAAGGTATTTGTTATGAGCATGGATATGTAATATGTGATGTGAAACCTATGCATGTATGGATGATATATGATAGCCAAGAACTCCTAAATAAATGATCAAATATGGTTCAAAAAGGATTAGGAGTTAGGGTTTCAAAAAGAAGTTTGCAAATGAAAAGTTTGACTTTTTATCAAAATAAAGTTTGTCAAATCCCTAACTTTGACCTGTTGTGAAACAGAGTAAATGAACTCCAAATGAGCTGAAATTTTACAAAAACATAGTTGGCATTGCAAGCTTTAAAACAAGCCAAATAACACCAGATTTTTATTTTTGTATAGAAAGTTATTAAGTTCCAAAGTTTGAAGAAAATCACTGAAAAAACCTGGAAAAATAGAAAAATGACCAAATGAACAGTACTTTTTCACGGATCAAACTGTATCATTTGGGCAAGTAAATGACTCAATGAGTATTTTTCCCTTATAAAGGAACTTACAAGCTTCAAATAGAAATTGGAAGCACTCAATTTCGATTTTTTCTAGAATTAGTTATGAATTTTCAAAGTTGGTCCAAAATGCAGTGAATAGTAACTTTCAAAGAACTTGAAAGTTTTAAAATTGAAACTTTGGACTTTCTAATCACTTTGAGGCTTCCCTTTGATTCCAAATCAATATATAATGAAGCTAAGGGTTAAGTTAAGGTATGTCACAATTGAGATAAAGCAAACTTCACAATTTTAAAACTTTCTTCAACAACTCGAGTTATGTATAAAAGTTTTTTTAAACTCAAGTTCTTAAGATTTAAAACTTGAGTGTCGAGAGCCTTTTCAAAATATCAGGTTGGACACACGTTGTAAAACTCGAGTGTTGTAAAATTTGTTCTTAAACTCGAGTGGCAAATACAATTTTTCACATTTCTCTTCACAAAACTTGCATTATAAACTCGAGTTGCATCAAATGTTTTATAGAACTCGAGTTATCTTTATGAAACTCGAGTTATCTTTATGAAACTCGAGTGCTACATCATTGTTTTCAAATTCCTCTCAGTTAAACTTCATCAACACTTGAGTTTTGATAAGTAAAAAATTGAGTTATACTTTTTTTTGACAACAGATCAGTATGACAACAGATATTCTTTTCACCAAGTCTTCCCTTTTTTAATGTTTTGTTGGTTTAAAAATTAATTGCTCTCGTAAATCATTATGTTTAACTTATGAGCAGAGTATGGGATATTGGATAACAATTTTATAAAAAGTTGAGTTATACTTTCGGGAAATCACCTTTACCGGATATTGGATAACAATTTTATTAAATACAAGAAAATTCACTTTAATTTTCCATATCTTAAACTCAACTGATTGAGGTCATCTGATATCTCAAATAATTATTTTTCAGCCATTTAACCTTCAAAATTCTATAGACGGAACTCTAGGCCGAATTTTAAAAATCCGGGACCCACGATTTTGCTCCGTTAGTTTTGCTCTATCTATTGGGCATCTACCAATTTAGAGGTATCTGGACTGTTGACTTTGACTTTGATCAAATTACCAAAATGCCCCTGCTTTTCTTAAGGTTATTTTTCAAAATTCCAATACTACCCTTACTTTTTCTACTCTTAATTCCAATATTACCCTCGGTCTTGCATAACTATAATTACCTTTGTGCCCTTACTATTTATCTTTAATGACAATTATGCCCTTGGCCTTTTTACTCAAAATGACCATTTTACCCTTATCATTTATACCAAATGACCATTTTACCCTTTGATTGAGCTTTATTTGTATTAGTTTTCCACTTGAATTTCCAAAGTCTTATAGTCAATTTTAGCCCATACATGACCCTTTTGTGCTTAATTTGAGATTATGAGTTGTTGATTTGGATTAGTGTGATTTTGGGTACATATGCCATGAATAATGATTTTATTGTGCTTAAATTCCATCATGAGCAAATGATACTGCTAATATTTGTTATTTCATTTCAGGAACTCTACACAAAAGGAAAGAGGAAGCAGCTCTGGAGAAGTTCACCGCGGCCAAAGTTCAATCAGCAGGCATGAACTCTCGGGAGAGGTTCGCCGTAGCGAATATCGCGCTTCAGCACCAGATTTTTACTCCATATGGAAAATAACCCGACCCAACTTTAAAGATCCGACCCAGAGCGGTTATGTTATGCCATTTTAGGGTATTTTCGTGGAGGAAAGAAAGAGGAGATGGAGGGAGGCTGCATAAGAGAAAAAAGAGAGGCAAAACACACACCTTCATCTTCCACACACACAACCCTACTCCTCCATTTTTATCACCATCTATCCATTTATCATGCATCAATCATCCATACGAACCCCAATTCCATCACCCATAAGGAGCTGAGCATCTCCATCCTCTTGAAGATGAATCGAGCCGGAGTTCGAAGTGCCGAAAGGGGAGTATTTGCTTTCAATCTGTATTTACATTATAGATTACTTGGATTCTGAGTTGGACTTTGTAATTTGTGTGTAAATACTTGGTCTCGGTTGAGCCAAGCTTGGATTATTGTGTATTGAGTTGTTTGGTGATTGACAAAGTAGAATGGAGTTCATTTTGCTTATTCAATGAAATCTTGTTGTTCTCTTCTATCATCCTAGTTGTGCTTGGTTTTAGAGTCAACAA
>JANTPZ010139809.1:0-11061 GCA_025593235.1 Vachellia pachyceras | reverse complement strand
TACATTAGTTATCATGAGTCCATCATACATGCATGAGTTATATTACATGCCACTTTACAAATCTCAACAATATAATGTAAAGTTTACAACATAATTTCTATTCATACACATATGCACATTTCTACTTCAAGCTTCATAGATTTCCTCCTTACCCCTTGATGTGCTTCCACCTAAAAATGGTTAGTGGGGGAGGGTGAGATTTTTGGAAATCCTAGTAGCAAAATTTTCTAACACACATTATAAAATTGCATGACAACTTTCAATATAAGTGTGAATTCATAAAAGTGCATCATGTAACAATGAAATGCATATGGCCATAGCAAACAAAAGCACATATTCACACTTTCAATCATCACAAATTTTCAACACAAGTAATGCATAATTCATACACATTTTCAAAGCAATTAAGCTTAGGGTTAGAAGGTCTTGCTACCTTTAGCTCTTAATTTCTCCTTAACTTGGATGCTTTCTTGATAAATTGAGAAACCAATTCCTTTCACCAAACACTTGCCTACATAATCAACAACATTGTGGCCATTAATCTTAATCCATTTCCAAAACAAAAACCAAAGTAAACTCCCTTGAATCAACTCTTGAACTTTAAGAACCTTAGAAACCCTAACTTGTCACTAATGTCTTCTAGGGTTTCCACAAACTTGTGACCACTTTTACCCTACAAAAAAACTTACTTTGGACTCATTGGAAGCATAAAAATCATCAAAAGAAACTTCCTTCCCCTTAAACCAGCACAGGCCGAGAGGTTTCCCCAAAATACCTTAACATGTGTTTTTCAACTTTCATCATTTATAACACTTGATTCTTGTTTCCAAATCCATATTCAAGCATGGTATAACTTGTTTTTAGCTCTCCTATATCAAATGGAAAATTGGGCAGCACCTCCCCTAAAACTTCAAGATTTCCCAAATTTACAAAATCACAAAACAAACTCAAACAACCACAATATACATACCAAAACACTCCTTACAACTCAAGGAGGCTTTTATCATCAATGAATAGCTCTAAATCCCTCTCTTTCTCACTTTTCTCTCAAGAACCTTAAGCATCCAAACTTGAGAAAGAGAGCTCAAATCAAAATTCCAATCCATGGAAGTTGTAGAAGAAGTTGAGAGGAAGAATTTCATGTATAGCTTTAGGTAGTAGCTCCTCTTACCTTGAGATTTCACAAGCCTTTCTCTTCTTCTCCATGGCTGAAATGGTGTCTCTTATCCCTCCATTTTTCTATCCATAGGTTGGCCAAAGTGGTGGAAGAATGGAGGGGAAGGCTATTTATAAAATTTACTTAAAATAAGATGAATGGTTGAGATTTAAGGGTGAAATCTAAGGGCTAAAATTTTGCCCACATGTATAACACCTTCTTGCTTCTCATTGGGCCTTCAAAAGTGGCTCATGATGGCTGCAAATGGGTGGAAAAAATCTGGTTTGGTTACCCAAACCGGATCCCCTTCAGTTACTTCTACCGATTACACTTTCTACCGATAAACATATCTCTATTCTGATAAATCTTTTTATACTTTTTTGAAAATATTTTCATCCTTATTTGATTTCCATAATTCCCTCTTAAATATATCCAAATCATCATCCTCAAATTGTCCCTTGATCCATCCAAAATTAACAGGATTATTTTATCCTGCCGAAAACTCCTGAAAACGAGCAGTTTTATAATAAAGCATTTTTAGGGCCTTATAATTTTCTATATTTTTCATTGATATTTTAGCCCTTCTCTTTTCCCAAAATACCTTCTAAATGTCCCAAATTAATTTTTGCAATAAATTATATTTTTGAGGATTTTTCGGGCCTTTTCCTTATTTTCGGGAAAATCGCCTTAATCATACTTTGGGCAATACTTTTGTAAAATACTATAAAATTCACTGAATTTTTCTAGACTCTGGTTTTTGGTCTTAGAAAACTCCTGATACCTTAGATAAATATTTTCAATCATCAAATCTTCAAAAGTCCATAATTCCTCATCTAGACCGAATTTTAACAATCAGTTGAATCTTTGGTAATCAGTGAGTTATGCTCTATTGTTTGGGCATCTGTTAATTTTTCTGATTTTTGGTCAACCATTTGACTTTTTGACTTTGACTTTGACTTTGACCTTGACTTTTTCAAATGACCAAAATGCCCTTACACTTTCTCTTGATGACCAAAATAACCTTTCACAGTCTAACTTTTCATAATTTCCCATTTGGCCCTTAACCTTTTGGCTCTTGATCTTTTGGTTTCTGATTCTTGAGGCAATATCCCAGAGGTCACCCATCATGAAATTTCCCTAGGGTGAGCACGCTTAACTTTACTATTCCTACCGGCTTTCATCCACCAGGCCAAATCTGATTCTGCGACTTCCGGCCCAACAGTAATCAACTTTTTCCGTCCTTTCTATCCGTGGGTTTTAACTTGACTTTTGACTACCAGTTTGGTCTCTTTTATCCAATGACCATATTGCCTTTGGTCTTTTATACTTAATGACATTATGTCCCTGGCTTACATTCTTAGAAATCTCAAAGCCTTAGGACCAATCTGACCAGGGTCTCTTAATTCCACTGACATATCCTTTTTCTTTACTTTTATTTCTGGGCATTGTCTTATCTTATAACTATCAAGTTGGCCTCTATGTCGGCTTACAGAAAAGGGTGGATATTATAGAAATCGAGACTATCTAAACCATACTTATAAACAACGGTTTAAATAGTCTTATTCGAATCAGGTCTAGAACTCTTTCTTAACCGTATTTAATGAACATTAACCATCCGATTGAGATCAAAGGGACTTCTTGGCTGATACACTTGTCATTTAATGTGATGACCAATGCAAATTGCAGCGCTTAATGTCATGGTTGTACTAGTAAATCGTGTGAACCCTTCATATCCATATCTAGGTTATTTTAAGGGGAAAAGGTTGCATTCGCTTCTACACAGCAGTTTGACGATGATGGTGCAGAAGAGGAAGTAACATGAAACTGGGAAAAAGCAATTGTTTAATACTCGAGTGTTCAACAATTTCTTCTTTCCTAGTTTCCTATTAATTCATCTTCCTTGTTTGTCATATGCCATGAACCCCTCGAGCGTTCAACCACTGGTTCTTTCACATTTTCATGTTATTTAATCTACCTTGTTTATCATATTCGACTGAAATCTTGAGGGTTCATGAATTGTTTGTTTCCTAGTTACATCTACAAATGTTTTGCCTTATTTATCAATTGGTACATTAACCGAATGGAACTTACCCTTCATTCAAATAAGCATCCTAAATAAACGATGTATTTAACACTTCTAAACTGTAAATTGTAAAAAATGTTTGGGAAGATTGAGTGTTGAATCTTGCAATTGATGAATTGTCACTAGTCACCGAGCCACTAACTATGATGACCCTTCAAAATAAGAAGAAACATGACACTGGTAACGTATAATCGATGATCCCTGGATGGTTCATCAATCACTTCCTCCTAGTCTCATGTTTCTTCTTCTCTGAAGGGTCAACATGTGTGCTGTGGAGAACAAAATACAATTTCTTTGGGTGGGGGTAGTTTGTAACGGATTCAGTGGAAGAAAATCATGTTGAAGTTTATTAGTGATAAGGTTTGCAAAGGATATCAAGGTATTTAAAGCAAAAGAAGTTGAAGGGTTGCTCTTCGAAATTTATGGCATCACATATTTCAATGTTGAAAAGAAGGAATCAAACAGTGTCACCATAATAATGATGTTTGAATTCTAAAGATGTGTAACCATACTAAGAAATTCGTAGAAGGTGGGGCATATTCCAATAATAGATGCATTCAAATGACCTATGCATAGAATTCGAATGATTCTCCCCCATCTCGACCCCCAAGAGGTGTGACCTTCTACACCGAGGTTCCAGCTACGGTGTAGAATGGTCACTTTCTAAACCGTTCTTTTTTTCTGTGCGGTGTAGAAAGTCTGTGTCCCAATAAATAATACAATCATTCGAATGAGCCATATTCTTTAATCGAATGAAGGAGTCCAATTTTGACCCTCGACGAAATGAAGTTAGAGTGACTCAGTTGAATGAGTTCTTGACCTGATTCGGATAAGATTTTCTAAACCATTGTTTTTGTGTGCAAACGCTCATTGTTCCAACTAAGCCATAAAATGTAAACTTAGATCGTTGGTTAGCTTTGAAAATGGATCAAGAATATTAATTGTGATTTCCAAGGATTGTATAGTAACAATCCCAGGGTCATTCTCTCCGGAAGCTAAGATTTCGTACCAATAGTCCTTAGCTTGTGATTATGCTTGAGATGCAAATGCAATCGGTTTTTTTAAATCTTTATGCTATGTACCTAAACTAATTGTAAAAGAAAACTTGTTTTTGGTATTTTCTGGGTGAAAGAGAGATTAAAGCAGATTTTAGTATGAAAAGTATGTGTGATATGTATTCCTCTTGAAAACTAATTATGCCATCATAGTTCGCAAAGGATTAGGGAAAAACATCGACTTTCACAATAAGTTTCGTAAGTAAAAACTCGAACAACTCGCCATGTCAGAAATCTCATAAAATGAACTACATTTCATGAAATCCTTCAAGAACACTTAGTGTGTGTATGGAAATCGCAAAGTGATAAAATCAAGTCCATACATTTTTGACTCTAAAACCAAGCACAACTAGGATGATAGAAGAGAACAATAAAATTTCATTAAATAAGCAAAATGAACTCCATTCTACTTTGTCAATCACAAAACAACTTAATACACAATAATCCAAGTTTGGCTCAACCGAGACCAAGTATTTACATACAAATTACAAAGTCCAACTTGGAATCCAAGTAATCTATAATGTAAATACAGATTAAAAGTAAATACTCCACTTTCGGTACTTCAAACTCCAGCTAACTTCATCTTCAAGAGGATAGAGATGCTCAGCTCCTCATGGGCGGTGGAATCGAGCTACGTATGGATGATCGAGGCATGATAGATGGATAGATGATAGTGAAATGAAGGAGAATGGGTTATGGTGAATCTCTTCTCTCTTTCTCTTACGCAGCCTCTCTTTTCCAGCCTCCCTCAAAATTAGCCTAAATGGAATGAATAAACCATTCTGAGTCGGATCTCTCAAGTTGGGTCGGGTTATTTTCCATCTGGAGTAAAATTCTGGTGCTGATGCGCGATATTTGCCAAGGTGAACTTGAGGTTTCGCTGCGGCGAACTTCTCTTGAGAGTTTATGCCTGTTGATCGAACTTTAGCCGTGGCGAACATTGGATTGCGCCATGACGAAATGTTCCAAAGCTGCTTCCCCTTTCCTTTTATACAGAGTCCCTGAAATGAAATAGCAAACATTGGTAGTATCATTTGCTCATCATGGAATTTAGGAACAATAATATCATTATTCATGGCATATGTACCTAAAATCACACTAATCCAAATCAATCTCAAATTAAGCATAAAAGGGTCATGCATGGTCTAAAATTGACTCTAAGACTCTGGAAATTCAAGTCAAAAACTAATACAAATAAAGCTCAATCACTCGTACATTCGCATGTGCATAAGGAAAATTCGAATGAGGTAAACAAGACCTTCTAGATATTCAATAAAAGCGGTTTACAAAGTTATCGAAGAAATAGACGGTCTAACTACCAATGCATTAAGTAGAGCAAAAACTCGAAACTGAAAAAGGTGGTTGGATAGAGCCCTCACAAGACGTCTATGCCTTCTCGACATCCGGTGCTTAATCTCATCCGATCACTTCTCTTGCAATCTGTGTTTCCATAAAATTCGAAGAACAACCTTCCAAGTCTAATGCTTAAAAACCATTGATATATCCTTTCCAAAGCTGTTATTTGTTGAGGGTCAGTGTGAAAATTGCAGGAAAACCTTCAAAGTATAAACAACTCCTAATATCAAATTAAGCACAAAAGGGTCATGTATG
This sequence comes from Vachellia pachyceras, assembly GCA_025593235.1. NCBI lineage: Eukaryota > Viridiplantae > Streptophyta > Magnoliopsida > Fabales > Fabaceae > Vachellia > Vachellia pachyceras. The sequence continues at coordinate 5,156 of JANTPZ010139809.1, read as the reverse complement.
GGCTAAAATTGACTCTAAGACTCTGGAAATTCAAGTAGAAACTAATACAAATAAAGCTCAATCACTCATACATTCGCATGTGCATAAGGAAAATTCGAATGAGGTAAACGAGACCTTCTAGATATTTAATAAAAGCGGTTTACAAAGTTATTAAAGAAATAGACGATCTAATTGCCAATGCATTGAGTAGAGCAAAATCTCGAAACTGAAAAAGGTGGTTAGATAGAGCCCTCACAAGACGTCTACACCTTCTCGACTTTCAATACTTAATCTCATCCGATTACTTCTCTTGCAATCTATGTTGCCATAAAATTCGAAGAACAACCCTCCAAGTTCTAATGCTTAAAAACCATTGATATATCCTTTCCAAAGCTGTCGTTTATTAAGGTTCAGTGTGAAAATTGTTGAACAGGAGGACTTAGCGTCCCTTCTGCCTCGAAGGTAGGAGATGACCATTGTAGTCATCCAGGTTTTCATGATGTAAGATGCCTCTTTTAAAGTAGTTGTAAACAAAATGTATTTTTGTAAAATTTACTGAACGCTTTTTTCAAAATAGGTACATGCAGAGAGAATTGGCATCATCTGGCCTTAACAGTAAAATTGGATTCCTTTGCCCATTACATACCCAGGAGAAAGGGAACACTGCTTACTTGAGACACCAATACGTGTCAAACTGGATGATGCAACAAGGATTTGAGATTTTAATAGCACCCTATATCCACAAGTATTTTCTTATTAGTTGTTCATAGTATTTGCAATTCATTGTTTTCGTATATAGCTTCTCATGCATCGAACTGCTTTAATTCCTTGTAGGCAACACTGGCAACTTGTCATCATATCCGTGAAGACCAATAGCATCATCTTTTTGTGCTCCACGTACCAGTTTCCTAGGAAGGAATTGAGGAAGACAATTGATACGTAAGCTTTCTTATGTTTTGTTAATACTATGATTTTTTCATCACTTTCCTACAACCTTGATTTTGATTATAGGGCTATGTGGGCATACCAAGTTGATCATCTGGATAAGAATAGGAATTAGGTGAGAGACCCTGCCTGGATCGCACCATAAGTAAGTACATGATGCTTGTTTATTAACATGAGAGTTGCCACAACTAAGTGACTGATTATTATGATTGTGCTAACAGCTTATTCTCTTAATAGACTCGCAGGCAGCTCTTGCAGTCTAATTTATGTGAGTTATATGTGCTGAGACACATATATAATATCTTCTCCTTATGAACCACTGAGTTCAATAAAGAGGTACAGATCTTATTTTTCATTTTTAATGCAAACTAATGAATACTTAATGATGTAGATAATTTTGATGTTGCATATGTTTGAGATTGATGAACCATTCCTTGAAGAGGATATTGACCACATACGTGAGCGGTGGTGGCAATATTTTCTTGAATTAGCACGTGTGAGCTAAAAATGTGAAATTCTGTTTTTTCCCTTTTGCACATTGCAAAAGCAAAATTGTGTATGTTTGATATGTACAGTGAAAATGTATATGTTAATGTATGTATTGGTGAATGCAAATGTATATACTTGTAAAAGTTATCTCTATATCTACTTGGTGTAAAATTTCATATGGTGTGAGTTCCTCTTACATCTTTAACGAAGTTTAAATGAGATGTCCATTTTTTACCAAAAAAAATGCGGAGGGAGAGATATTCGAAATATGCAGAGCCTTTCTACATTGAACATAGGCGGTACGGGTTAGAAAGTTATCTTTCCACACCGAAAGAGTTAGGTTGGGCTTAGAAAGCACAGTAAATGTTGCATTCGGATGAGGAACTAGTCACAATCAAATGGGGATCAGGACATTCTACACCACACAATAGGAATACGGTCTAGATACAATAGAAAGGTATGGTGTAGATTGCTTTTATAAATCATTCGATTGACGTCAACTCAATTCGAATGGCATATCCACTTGATTGAATTGATACATGGGATCAAGACTTCATACACCATCCGAATGGATGCACCACCTTCACTTTCTAAACCTTTGGCTACAACAACGATGTAGAAATACTAGTTCGAATAAGCTTCCTCTTACTCATTCGATCAAGTCACTCCAACATGGCTCAACTTTGTACTTCTCCATTTAAATGAGATACATGACGCATTCGAATGGATGCATCACATTTACTTTCTAAACATTTGGCTATAACAACAATGTAGAAATACTCATTCGAATAAGCTTCCTCTCACTCATTCAATCGAGTCACTCCAACATGGCTTAACTTTGTACTCCTCCATTTGAATGAGCGACTGGACACATTCGAATGGATTTATCACCTTCGCTTTCTAAACCTTTGGCTACAACAACGGTGTAGAAATACCCATTTGAATAATTTTATTCGATCGAGTCACTCCAACATGGCTTAACTTTGTACTCCGCCATTCGAATGAGCGACATGACGCATTCGAATGGATGCATCGCCTTCACTTTCTAAACCTTTGGCTACAACAACGTTGTAGAAATACTCGTTCGAATAAGCTTCCTCTCACTTATTCGAATGGATGCATCGCCTACACTTTCTAAACTTTTGTATATTCGAATGTATATTTTGTTGTTTAGTTATAATAATTGTTAATCACACAAACATTTAAATGATTCCTAAACGTCACACGAATGAATCAAACGTTAAAACTATGTGAGACTTTCTAAACCGAGGGCAACTCGATGCGAATATCCATTGTACACCGTTTGAATTACATTTATTCGAATGTTAATCATCATTCGAATGACAACTGTCATTCATTCCAATGCATCATTCGATTTCACTATGAAATACCTTCTACACCGAAGGATTAAGACACGGTATAGAAAATGTCAATTCTAGACCCGTGAGTCATTCGAATGGGTGTAGAATATCTAACGTCAGTCATTCAAATGAGTATCTAGTGTCATTCAAATACCTAGCCATATCCAGAAGTCAACCTTTCTAAACCTTATGTCTTACCTACAGTTTAGAAAGTTATATCTTTAAGGTGTAGAACATCTAACCTCCTATATTCGAATGAGAACTATGTCCTATTCGAATGGATATGCATATCCACGAGGTTAACTTATTACACACCATTACGTTACATACGGTTTAAAAAGTGAAACAACGGTTTACAAAATGACGGTCTAAATGCCTTGATTACAGTTGGTCCATAGCTCTCCTACTCTCCTCGATTGCTTCTCTTGGAACTTTACATATATGTTGCAATTTAATGCGAAGAACAACCCTTCGACTTCTATATCTTACCTATGATTTAGAAAGTTATATCTTTAAGGTGTAGAAACATCTAACCTTCTATATTTGAATGAGATCTATGTTCCATTCGAATGTACACGCATATCCACGAGGTTAACTTTCTACACACCATTATGTTACATACGGTTTAAAAAGTGAAACAACAGTTTATGAAATGAACGGTCTAAATGCCTTGATAGCAGTTGGGCCATAGGTCTCCTCGATTGCTTCTCTTGGAACTTTACATATGTGTTGCAATTTAATGCGAAGAACAACCCTTCAACTTCTAATACTTTAAAAACCCAGATCAACTTGAGGGCGAATTTAAACGTGCCAAAGATGAATCCCTGAGAATCTAAAAATGAAAAGGTGAAACTCAGAAGAATGCAAAGCAAGGCAAGAAAAGGATACAACCTTGAATGCACTCATTTCCTAAAAGAAGTCAAATCATCAAATGTTGCCTCTAAAATGTTTAAAGTTGAAGATGATGAATTGCCTAAAAGTTATCCCAACCAGCAACCTCAATGCATTGCAATGTCGCCTCAGTCCAGTAGAAATGCTGAGATTAAACTTTGTCCTATTCAATTGGAAGATAATATTGTTGACAAGGGAAAGTAACACTTGTCACCTCATGCTACCCCTGGAGGAAGGTATTTGGAATTCATCAGATGAAGCAAACCATGAGGTTGAGATAGACCAAGAATGGTTTACAAAAAATTCATCTGGGTTGTTTACCATACCACTGACCCCTCGAAGGTTCAACAATTTCTTCTTTCCCAGTTTCATTGTATTTTATCTGGATTGTTAATAATATTGCACTAACTCCTGGATGGTTCAACAATTATTTCTTCCCCAGTTTCATTGTATTTCATCTAGATTGTTAATGATATTGCACTAACTCCTGGAGGGTTCAAGAATTGTTTATTTCTCCGTTTCAAATTTATTTAATATGCTATAACAAAATAAGATGACAGATGCATAGAATACTTAACTAAACACTGCAATGGAAACAATTAATTTGACGAAATGAAGTTAGGGTGACTGAATCGAATGTGTTAAAGACCTACTTCTCATAAGACTTTCTAAACCATTGGTAAAATTTGGACTATTTCATTTGAATGAGTCCTACAACATATTCGATTAAGACTTTCTAAAGCGTTGTTGATGATTACGGTTTAGAAAGTGATACGCTGAATACATTCGAATTCCTGGTATCCAACATTAGAATGAAATAGTCCAAATTTTATCCTCGATGAAATCAAGTTATATTGTCTCAATCGATTGAGTCCTATAATGGATTCGCTTAAGACTCAATCTAAACCATTGTTTACAGATATAGTTTAAAAAGTGAATACGATTCATCCATTCGAATTCTTTGTATGCCAAAATTGAATGAACTAATGTACACATTACACGATATGAATTCTTTCTATAGCACAAATTTGAATGGTGCATTGTAATGAAGCACAGTTTTCACTCAAATGATGAGATTTCACACATTCGAATAAATGTAATTTAAACGATGTACAATGGATATTTTTATTGAGTTGCCATCAATTTAGAAAGTCTCACATAGTTAACGTTGGACCCTTTCGGATGACGTCCAAGAATCATTTGAATGTTTGTGTGATTAACAAAACTTATAACTAAACAACAAAATTTACCAATAATGACAACTGGTGACTAATACTAATTTATCCCAAACATGTTATAGATATTACTAAACAACAAACAAAATATGCATCTTTATTTGCTCTTTTCATCCAACTTCCCCTCTTCGCTTTCTTGACCAACAACTGTGACAACTTGGTCAATGATGAGGTCACTTGGCTCTGGAAAAGATAATATGCATTTATCAGAAGGTGATGCATAACCCAAAGAAATAGGTGGAGAAGGTAGTTTAGG
>JANTPZ010139808.1:0-13796 GCA_025593235.1 Vachellia pachyceras | reverse complement strand
GGATTGGGGATACCATGGTAAACTTAATAGTTTTTTGCTATTTGCCTTAAGTTGTTACTTTTGCATTGTCTGAATCATCATTTGCGCTAGTCTAGGGAATGTTAAGATCACACAAATACATGAGTGAGGTTGAAGTAAAGCAGTATGTCACTGCTGCATGAATTCCTATAGATTGTTGACTGTGTATCCTGATTCTTTATGATGTTTAATTTAGGCATCAATGGTTGGGCACAAATATGGTGTTTTAAGGTGGAGTAAAAGTGGCAGTAAGTATTCCCCTCAGTACTGAATACTGATCTGTACGACTGTACCAGAATTTTCTTGTGTGTGTGACGAGAATGTTTCCCCAATTTGTCAGAGAAAACCATTGAAGGTACGGCTGCTGGTATCACATCCGTCCTGGCTGCTTGCTCATCACTCCTTCCACTCTTAGCGTCAACTGGACATATTCTTACTCAGGTCTCTCTCTCTACCTCTCTCTGGGTGTGTGCGCTTGTTTGTGTGAGTTTGGCGGTAATACCTGTTTTCATGGCTTGCTCTACCTCTAGCTGATGTCTTCGCTGCCAACTGTTTGCAGCATTGGTTCTCTTTACTATTAGCTGTGACAGTTAGCGGTTTGTTGGAGGCCCACACTGCACAACTTGACAACGCATTCATACCACTTTTCTTCTATAGTCTTCTCTGTTTATAGATGCAAATTCCTTCTTCCTCCCCGAAATAAAGTTGCCTTGGATGAGCAGCGACGGAACCCGGCAGAACATATGACTTCTCATGATGAGCTTTCTCTGCCTACATTCTTTCTGTAGATGTGTATCAACTAAGGCCGCGGTACAGATGGATAATGCTAACAGAATTACGGCGTAACCATACAATGCTGTACAATTTAGGTTCATCTAACGATTAGTGCTTAATCTTACAGAAGTGACATGGATGGTTTTCTGTATATTGTATAGGGATCATACGTGGCTTGGGGAAGAGTGGACTAGAATCTAGGAAGCGCTTGAACATCTAGTTAACTTGATCGGAAAGAATTTTGTATACCTTTCATTGTTATTTTTTTATGGCCATGATGGCTTCTTGGTTATGCATGTTTGCAACCACTATTTTTTCAGGCAACAGGGTGGTGTCCATTTAATCATTCGCGGAAGTGTCAGTATGTCTATTTTCTGAAAATGTTAAAATACCATTACAGAAAAATTAAAAAGAAAAAAGGCACAAGGTGAGGTGACCAGCCGAATCAAGTTGTGTATTGTAATTGCTCGAGTTACCGATAATGTGATTGATCGTTGAGCCTCGTGTTCCGTATGCGCATTTTATAATTATATACAATGAAAGCGCGTGAATTGCATCACTCTTCCATGCCCATGAGCTGTAATTACACCCACCGGCCACCGGGTTTTGGATGGATTTCCAAAATTTATTAAGGTTGACCGATGAGTTCCCCAAGAGATGAACTCATTTGTTCGTCTATAAAGTTACTTCTTTTAATTGAAGAATGGATATGGTGGAGTGAAATTATGAGAATAAATACAATGGGTTAGGTTATAAATTTGTTTGAAAAGTTTTCATTTAGAAATGTTGTGTTTCCGGGATATTTTTGTATTTAATATTATTCTAAAGTTTTTAAATTGTAGTAACATTATGTTAAATTTAACTGTTAATTGAGTAAATTTGTTGAGCTAGAAATTCCACTGTCATCCATTTTTGGGGATGACTAAAAAAAATTTAGATGTCCACATGAGTGAAAACTCTGATGATTAAGAGCTTGTTTGGATGTGATTTTGAAAATACTTTTTACAGATTCCAAGGTAAAACCTAGGTTTTGGAGAATAGATTTTGGAAAATAGCTTTTACAGATTCCGAGGCAAAACCTAGGTTTTGAAAAGTGATTTATGTTTGTGAAGTTATTAGCTTTTACGGATTCCGAGGCAAAAAAATGGGTAGGAAAGAGGAAAGAGAAAGAAAGAACAAGTAGGAAAGAGAAAGGGAAAAAGTAGGAAAGAGAAAATCTAGGCTTCAAACTGATGTCTTGTAACCAAAATAGCTTCTGAAAAAAAAATTTTTGCTTGGACAAAACCTCAGTTTTGAGGTAAAACCTAGGTTTTAAAACCAAATCTAGATTCTAGAATTGGTTTCCAAACAAGCTCTAAATTTGACTTTAACATAAATACTATAAACCAAGATAAGGAGGGCTGGAATAATCCAATAAAACTCCGATTGAGTTGAGGCCACTATTTCCAAATTGGATACGATACTTCGTCCACAACGCATGTAATCCAAGACCTGCTGCATCCATGACTAATACTTGGCATTAGACATAACATAGTCCTGTCAAATCGAACTGGCGTACACATTTCTGTACATGTCCTTCTCTTGTTTGGGAGTCTGTATATATAATCGGTCGATTAAGATACCATTTGGACTGCTTCTGCGTTCCCAGGTGGCACCTTTTGCATATAGCAAATGAAAAGGCTATCAATTTCTGAGGGATGAACTAGCCCAAGTGGCAACTAATCATACAAACAAAAGATCTTTCTTTCTTTCTTTTCGCCTTTGGCTGTCAATTGTATTGGGAACGCGTGTTTGTACCTACGTATAATGTTGCTTGAACAAGACAGGTGGCGGCATGAAATGACCGACATCCGCATGCATATGTATTTCTCCCAAAAACGAAAATACAGTATCCATAATATTGCTGTTGCTTTGTCATTTTTGTGATGTTTACAGTTACTTTGTCTTCTCTTCATGTCTGAACTGTATGTGCTCCACGCTAACAAACACACTTCACTGAATTGCTTGTCGATCCATATATCCACGCAAGAACCCGGCCCTGATGTTACTACCGCCACTTCAACATTTTCTAGCTAGAACAATCCAGCTAACGTAACTCAAGTTCTTCTTAAAGTAGATTTTGTATAAGGATTGAACAGAGTATCTCATCTCTGCACCCTGTTGATGCAGTTGATTATAAATACGGTCTTTCTTATCCTCATGAACTATAAATTTATATATTGCAGAATGAATTGAAGAAGGCTATATAAAGAAGTTAAGCATTGTTGGGACCCTTCAGTTAATCAGGTTAGCTAGCTGCTGGTTCCGATTCGATCTCAATAATGTGATGAAATATATAGGTATAACGTACAAGTAGAAAATACTCATCATTTATGTTTCACCGTTTTCTTGACAGCTAGCAGTTGAGTGGTTAATTTATGGCAATAGCAACGTAGTTCTTTCCCCTTCAATTACGTAATGTGGTCTCAAAACCTTTCCCTTTTGTTTTGTTTCATAGGTCCACGTTGCCGTAGTTAATTAACTAATGCCCTGCATGCTTTTAATTAATTTATTCGAGTGAAGGAGACTGTATATGGCATTTGGGTCCCTCTCTGCTGTTCTCCCAAAAAAAATCATATACAGGACCCATTTAATCTCATGAAAAATATCAGATTTCTCGTGATGTGTCCACTGATATATCATCTATAGACCCACTGTGATAACTATTTAGATCATAATCCATCTCTTTTTTCCTGACATAAGCCATCGATCGCCAGTAACAAACACTTTTTGGTTCTCACGATCCATAATAGCTCCCTGGCTATATTATTGCTTATACTTCAATACTGCAAGGCTAGCTCTTAATCAAATCCCTATCATTTGCACGTGTCCTAAAAGAAATATAGAGTCTAATGCAGTATCCATCGATCGCCAGTAACAAACTCTTTGGTTCTCATGATACATAGTAGCTCCCTAGCTATATTATTGCTTATACTTCAACACTGCAAGGCTAGCTCTTAATCAAATATTTCCTATCATTTGCACGTGTCCTAAAAGAAATATAGAGTCTAATGCATAGTTATCTAACATATATGATCAAATCAAACTCATAACTTGATTATATTTATTCTATTCCCTCTATACTTGCATGGTTAGGATGTTGGATTTGAGAAATGCACTCTAGGAGATGTTCCAGTAGTCTTCCACATAAAGGGATTGCACTGTTCGTTTCCTTTTGAAAGCTCAAGTAGTTTTTTAGATATGCAAACACATATAACATAGAAAATAATGCCATTAAAGATGAACGGATTTGCAGTACAAAGGCACATGGATGGAGCATTAATCGTGATGAAGAGAGCAGAAGATCACGTGCTGAAAGGAGAGATCGATGAAGTCAAAAACGTATCACCAAAAATGATAAAAATTACATGGTTGAAGCTACTGCAACCATGCCGAAAATGTAGGGATTGGTAATAAAAAAATTAAAGACGCAGCCGTACTTTTGTGTTAAAAGTATAAACAAGCATGTGCTGCATAATATAGTCTTCCATGGTGAATTTAATAATGAAGCCACATAAACGTAAAAGAAATCCCGAACATCGATGCTTCTTGAAATGTGATTTGAGTCAAGTAGTTCATCTCCTGATGAACTATTAATTTAAAGCTCTTATATGTCTACTTCATGTTAATGTAAAATATGCGTGCGCGCGAGCCTGTTTTACTGTTTTACTAGAGATGCCAGGTGACAAATCTGGATGGCCGGACCATTGCAAGCCCATATCCCATTAGCTAGGAGAAGTAATTTCATGGAGATATTTTACGACATTTATCAACAGTCAATTGATGATTGATTTTGAAATTATTAAGGTTCTGAGACGGTAACTGTAATTTATTCTTCACAGTTTACTAAGAGAAAAAAAAGATGGGAGGCATAATATGAGATGGGCATACGGGGTGATGACCAAGAGAGAGTTTCTGGCTAATAATTTCGAAAACCAAACATAAGCAAGAAATGACATCTCATGGGTAATTTGAAAGCTTGAACACACTCATCCCACATGCACTGGTCTCCTCGCTCTACACGCGCACGACTCTCTCTCTCTCTCTCTCGCTTGCTCGCTATTGCTTTCTTATCTCTTTGACTCTCACGTACTCTTTCTTTTCCATGTTACCATAAATAGAGAAACCGGCTTATAGCTACTAACTATATATGACCTGAAGTAGAACTTGGTGGAGGAGCTAGGCTAAGGAATCATTTGCGCACACCAACATTTTTATATTATTATATCATGGCAAAGTACAGAATCAACAACATCATCAAGAATAGCAGCAAGAAGAAAGGTGGGGTGGTGAAGCTAAAGATTGCAATTGAGAAGCTGCAGAAAAGTTTGTTACTTGGAAAGACACCATCAAGTTCTTATGACGTCCCTGAAGATGTGAAAGAAGGGCATTTTGCAGTGATAGCTGAGGACGGCGGTGAGGGACCAAAGAGATTTGTGGTGCCGCTAAGATGTTTGTCCCAGCCTACTTTCTTGAGGCTGTTGGAGCAAGCAGCCGAAGAGTACGGGTTTGATCAGCAAGGTGCAATTACCATTCCTTGCAGGCCCTGTGAGATTGAGAGCATATTGTCTGAGCCATGGCTTGACGAAGAAGAAGAAGAAGAAGAAGAAGAAGAAGACGACTCTGAAAATTCTCCATTTAGCTGCAAGTCTGGAGCTCTCATCAAGCCATGCTTCAAAGCTCCTGCAGATGATAACATGAAGAAACTGTTTTGCCAGTCTAACTAATCTTTTGTTAAAATCCAGTTTTAGTGTTTTACTACTTTCTAGATCAGTGAAATCCATCCACCAGCTAGGCGTTGTCAACATAAACCTTGCTGAAGCCGATACAGTTTACTCAGAAGGGTTGGCTAAGATTAATTTGAGACGCAATATATCTCATTATGATCAGTCTCGTTCAATATCTGTAAAATGATTAGCTATATGGGAGAATCTCGGATTAATTTACCTTTGCAGCATACCATATAATAGAATAGACAAGTTTTACGGAGATTTATTAATTGTATTATGAGTAGGCTCCCATCAGATAAGGTCCGAGAGGGGAATACATGTATGCAACCCTACCCTATAAATGAAGAGGCTGTTTTGTTTTTCCTTGAACTTTATACACTCTTTTGGTATATTTGTTAAAAATATTATCTAGATATTATTTGATCTTTATTAGGATAATAATTAGTCCGCAACGACGAAGTTCAAACTTGGGAACGAGATGAGGAGAGAAATAAGCTTTGCTGTTGTTGATGCAACGTGACTGCACTTTTTGGCCCATATTTTTTATTGGTAGAATTAAAATGATAATAAAGTGTTAGGAAAATAAAGGCAAAATGGTTGGATGCTTCCTCCAAAATCATTTATGATAGGATAGATATGGTTCAAATACTGGACGATCATCGTGGGATCTACCTGCTTGGTTTGCCCCATACTGAGAGCAGTAGTGATGTAGTATTAGGACTAGTGTTTTCCAAGAATATTTAGCTAAATATATTAAAAGATGGTATACATATCACACACACACAGATATATATATATATATATGAAGCCCTAGCTAAGACCAAGAGCTGTAGATGAGAATAGCCCAGTTTATATTTACATGTCCCTTGTTTTCTAATGAGAATAAGTTTCTACTGATTCTTAATTTTGCCTGCAGAGTGAGATGTATATAATGCTTTCTCATAACTTGATCTGTTAATCTGTGAAACAACAGACACACACACACACATCTCACTTTATGTCATCCGATCCGATATTGTTGGCCCAAATGCGTGAGTTGGATATGATGCACAGAGAAGGAAAACATGCATAAATAAAGTCGATCGAGCAGCAATATATGCACGTCACACTATAATAGCTAGAGTAATTAATTATATTTTTGTTTTTCAACAGGCATGTGCTATATACATACATATGCATAAAATACAAAATGTTTAGAAGTATTATATGTTAGGTGTGAATGCATGTGTTGATATAAGTGGGGAAGTGTGTATTGCATTAATAATAGGAACATGAGATTGCAAAGAGTTGTTCATTGCTACGGCCAAAACTTCCCAACTAGAAGGGGGGTTATTACTACTTGCTTATATATTGAAGGCGACCCCTTTTTGTTTTCTATCTCCATATTGCGTCATCCATAACACACACAGGAAGCTCATAAGATTTAATTATGTCACTCACTCTTCTAGTTAGTTTTTTTAAAAATAATCCTAAATTTAAACATTAAATTTGACAAACATCATCTCAGCATTTGTTCTACTATGTACATCAAATCATCAGAAGTTCTGATAATTATTAACTGAATACATCAAGTAAATACGAGAGGGAAAAACATAGAAGGTGGAGTGAGTCTCTCTCTATATGTACACAAACGAAGGGCAGTATAATATGATCTCTTTATCATCCCCAAATGAGATAAGCAACTAAAATTGGTCATATATATCTCTTCAACTTCCATCCTGGTTAGCTTCAGATTCATTGAATGGACCAACAATGAACATATTTGTTGGGAGAAAACAGAGAGTGAGCAAGTGCGTCAACCCTTTTTGGGCGGTGCATGACTCGACTATGGAATGTCGTTCTGTCTGCTAAGAAGCAGATATTTTACCGGATTTTTAATGGGCCCTTTCGATAGGCTTTGCTGAACAGAAGAAAATAACGCGTACTTCCCAGATTGACCTTCTTTAGAGCAGAGTCTGATGCCTCTGCATTGCCAGATTCTTTGGCTAAACCATATGGAGCTTTCAAGAGAAATCAAGCTTCAGGTTTTTAGATATCTTTGGTGTTTCACTCCTGGCGATTTATAATGTAATCGTTCATATTGTTTTTTTTTAATGAAATCGTTCATATTGTTTTGAATTGCTAGCGGAAATAGATATGCTGATCTGGATAGATATGAGTGCGATCATGTTATTTTATGACTTCCACAAGCCCATCATTTCTTTCCGAGATTAGAGGCAGTAATACGCTTTCTTTACACCAACTGATGATTGCCTGAGTTAAAATCTGAAAGTACTAAGAAGTATGACTTTTTTTGCCATTACTAAGAAGTATGACTTTAAATTCACAGGCAATCGTAAACATTTTAACTACAAGGAATGTTTCCCTGCACTGCACAATTATTGGACTCGTTTAATTGTTATTCAGCGTTTCCAGGTTCTACACTTGAGCTGTGATCATGAAGCTACTTTCTAAAGCTGGAATAGAGCCCCACATCGGGGAGTTCTCCCCTGGGTAAAGCAACGAGCAGCTATAAGATCCAAGAAGACGCTCAGTGAAAACCATACCTTTCTCGGCCTTTTGGCTAAGATCAAGTGTAGTATCTGTTCTTATCAGTTTAATATCTGATACGTGGGCCAATGGCCCACATGATATTAAATCTACTTTTTTAGGGGGAGGATCCATCACAATAGCTTGCTATTGGGGTTCTCAAGCGTCGCCCATGTCTTGCACTAGTGCACGGGCCTGGCCCATCCCACCAAATATTAGGTCCAATTTTTTCTTTCAATAATTTTTTTACTAGTCTCTGTTTTGAATGGCCCATTGTATGCCGTTTGCAAAAACAAGAGGTCCAACGAGTCTTTTACCTCTCAACTATTATAAATTATCTCATATAATTAGTTTAATTTGACGTGATTTTATATACATATATATAAAGCATGCGAGGTGAGTATATTAAAACTTTTTTGTTGAAACAGCATCACACAAAAGACCCTTCCCCAGTCACTTCTGGTTACTGTCTAAAATCACATTGGTATTCACCCTTTAGGCCCCATTTGCTTTAAATTAGGGGGAAATATTCCCATTTCAATACATATAAATATACAATGCTTATTGTATTTTCATCAGTATTTATTAGTAAGACATATTTTGATAAAAAAAACTTATCAAGACATATAAAAATCATATACTTATTTTGAAGTATCATGTCAAATTAAAATAATCATAATTATAATGAAAGAAAACACAGATTAAAAGACAAATTTCTAAAATCACTTTTTTCGCGTCTTCCCCGGCCTTCATCTATTCCGCTTCTGCCAGAACCGAGAAATAGTCGTCCTCCGTGCACCAGAGGGGAAGGCCAAGTCAAGATTGATTAGAGAAAAGACCCACTTTTCAGACAAGCGCGAGATTTACTTCGCCACTTCTCTAAGTTCTCGGAGGCAGCATCTCGACGTGGGAAGGATCTTCCCCGGAAAAGACGATCCGCCTCTGAATCCTCACTGTTTCCTGCTGCTTGGCCGCCATTCATCTCAGCGCTGGCTGAGTTTGAGCTCTGATCTGAGATCGAGAGAGTTAATCTTGGTTCCCCCTTCTCCCATATTCCAAACTCCCTCCCGTTTGTAAAAGCGTTTGAAAAAGCGTCTGGGAGGATGAGATAAGCTAGGACATGAAAATCAATCCAAATGGAGTGGCCAAAAACACGCTTAGTTTCTGACTTTAGGTGTTGTTACATCGGCTGACTTGGATGTGAAATCTCTCTCCATTTTTTTGTCCTTGACCATATTATTCTTATATTGGCTGGAATCTCTGATCAGAGCGAATATTATCTTCCTGTTTTGGTTTGGCGTTATTCTAGTTAGTCATATGACCTGAATCAATTTGGTAAGATTAGTTTAGGGAAATATGCCATGATATCCACCAATATTGCTCTATGTTTTGGTAGTGAGTTGAGATAGCCTATGTGATTGTTTCAACAAATTGTAAGCAAAAGTTCAGCATTCTAATTATGCAGCATGGATATGGTTTGTGCTTATTGAGTCAATTTAAGTTATATTGCTAACTAACTATATATTTACATAGCGCATCTCACCTACCTACATAAAGCAACTGGGAAGAGAAATTGGCTCTGTAGCTTGTTGAATAGCCCACTATATCTATATTTGCATTGGCCTGTCCTTAAATCCCTTCCTTTCATTTACTTAAACTAATTTCTGTGCTTGACTTCCTCCTCTGCACTATAGCTCCTTGAAGAATGACAGTACTGAAACGGTATGTGCTGAGATTATTCATATCTATAAAGTATATTACAGCGAATGTGATAGACAGAAACAATGGACGGATTGTAGCAACTGCTTCAACTGCAGAGCATGCCATTAAGGAATCATTAGAGTGTGGACTCACTTGCAATGCAAAAGCAGCATATGTTGTTGGAGAGGTATTGGCCATGCGGCTCAAGGTTGAGGGGCTTAATGAAGGACAGGGAAGAGGTATCCATGTGAATGTGAACAAGGAAATAGGGAACAAAGGCTTCAAGAGCCAAACCAAAGTCTGGGCTGTGGTTAATGCCCTGAGGAGTTATGGAGTTAGACTCATCCTTGATGATGATAACCATGATGCTGGTAATTCTTGGTCGAGTCATTAATCTTCCCTTCTCAAGATTCGTTTGGCCAATGTATTTCTAAGAATGAAGATGTCATGTACGTATTTGAAAATTTTGTATGTAAGGAAAAGTAGAACCGCAGTGTCTTGTGCTAAGAATGACACTTACAAGCTGCAATAAACAAAAGTATACATGGAAAGAGGAATTTAACCTCATTTCATTCTAGCAAAATTCACATGCTTAAAGTGGTCAGGCATTTATTTTACTATATTTACTGTCATATGGAAATGAGATGAATTTGATCAAATTTTTATTATCTCGCTAAAGTTTGAAGATGATTTATTTTAAAGAATGAATTTGAATATTGGAAATTCTTGTACTTTACTTGGTGACCTCCCAACCTAAAAGGTAAGCCATGGCACGAAGGAATGTATAAAAACTTGGCCCTGACTTTTCAATTTTTTTGCCTTTTTAGCCCGTCAAACTATTCATGAAATGAAAATAGGACTTGTGCTCTTTAGTGAAGAAACGAAAGTGAAAAACGAAAATAGGAACTGTGCTCTTTTTTTTTTTTTTTGTGAAAAGTAGGAATTGTACTCTTTAGCAAAGAAACGAAAGTAAAAGTCTTGTGTAGGGGTCGTTTACATAATTGTGTCCGCTTTATATTTTTTTTCTATCTTTAAATGAAATTTCTTTCGGCCTCTCAAATATCAATGACTTGAAGCTTACAAGGACTTTGTTCCCATGATGCAATGATAATAGCAAGGAAGGAGGAAGAGAGAGAGAGAGAGGGGTGTCATTGAACTTTGAAATCTGCACCTTCAACCCCATGACTTTTCCATCCATCGAATTTACCTACCTCTACTGCGAGTTGCTTAATTGCACAAGAATTCTCCAATAATTCATAAACTAATCATGGCTGTTGACTCAGAGGTCCTTTGAATCTCAAAGAAGATAAACAGATTTTGCCCAATAATTTTGTCCTTCCTGTTCAATTTTCAATTTTGTTTCAGCTGGTGACTCAGAATTTAATTATAAGGAGTGAACAGTACCCATCTTTCAGAATTTGGAACGACAAGCATGTGCAGGCCCTGCTGTTGAGCTTAGATGAGGTGCTTGGATATTGAATCCGTGTCTCTGTTAATATTTCTTTCTTGAATGTGTGCAGGCAGGCCCTTTATATGTGGCCCCTTTCTCAATAAAAAGTTGTTTCTTCTTTACTGACCGTACCATTTTAAAGCAAATGCAACAAGAAAGCAGAACCTATCATTGTGAGAAATTGCAATGGCATGTTGAAATAAATCACATCGGAAAAAATGAGCACTTTGAGAGAAGTTTCCTTGTGGTGAGTCGTAAAAAGCTATTGAGAGTTAACAATAATTGATTGGAGAAGCTAATGCATATTCCTAACTTTTATGATGAAATGCCCTTGGGAGAAAAGGGGGCTCACAAGTCATAATCTGCTTTTTACACTTTTGGTTTTTCTTCTCTTTTTATTCCCTTAACATTCTCTCTGATTTGTCCAGCCCCGCTTAGCCTCACATGGGTTTATTTTTGAATTCATGCAATATCATCATGTCTAGCACCTAAGAGATAAGGGGGAATACTTGAAAAGTGAGAAATAAAAAAACTTAACCCCATGGGTAATGGAATCTTAGAAACGCATATACTTTTACTCTGTGAATATACGAAAAGCACACGTGGAAATGCACACTTCAATAAAAAGTAATATTAATGATAAAAGATCCTAAAAGTATTTCATCATTGGATTGGATCTGATAGTAATCGAGTTTGAATAATAATTGAGACGCGTGAGATTTTATTACTCCGAGAACTCATTTAGAAAATTGGGTTTGGAGGTCTTGTTTGTCTTGGTGTCCCATCCATGGAAGTTACCTGCGAATTTCTGAGAAGGTTCATGCTGCTTTTCCCAAAGGCAGACAAAAATGGTGGGGGAGGTTTGAGTACATGGTGTGGACTGTGGGGTGGCACATAGGATCATCATGACATCCAACGTATTTTGATGCATAAATACCCAAAAAAAAAACTCACAATATGATATCGCACGTTAGTGCTTTCTAGAGACAAGAAGCACCGCACGTGCCTCCCAAATTGAGTCTATTATCATTGATTACTTCCCTTTTAATCCTTTTCTTCTACAAAAGACACTTGACCCTTGCAGTGCGGGACACACTGTGCCTGTTTGGGAAGCCATTTTCCCAAACGGTGCACGTAAGCCGAGATAAAACCATCTTGAAATCTGTAAAAACCATCTTGAAATCCGTAAAACCATCTCAAAATTCCCAAAATGCCTCAAAATCTGTAAAATCCATTTTCTCAACGGAGTTCCCAAACAAGCACTATCTTATTGTGGTCAATTGATGATTACTTCACACTTGGCAATCTTTGAGATATGGTTGTAGAATATATCAACTTCAATCTTTTAAGAATCTGATTTTTTTTCCTCTAACAAAAGCGAGATTAGAACAATAGAGAACTAGCCCAAGATCATTCAAATGGCTATCATTGAACTTGAATGAATGAATGAAGATCATTCAAATGACCTTAAAATGGCTATCATTGAACTACCCTGACCCTGGTATTGTTTGGTTGTAGTTAGCCTTGCCACGCCACTTTGTATAGTGAAGGTGCATGATGGTGGGCACAGAGCATTGGGATAGTACAGTACCATTAGTACGATCAATCCTTTTGCAAGAATAAAGAGCCAATTCTCCTCACAATATGCCTTCTCTGATCTTACCACAAACGAAACCCCGGGAAAGAACATAAGCTGGAATAGTATGCCAAAAAAAAACAAAATAATAAAACAATGAGTGATCCCACAGGCGGATCTCATGGTGGCAATGCCTGGCTTTAAGCGTGAACCCACTAACGAACCTGGCGTGCAGAAAATGGCAGACTCTCGGCCATGAATAGAACAAGATGCAGAGGAAAAAGGGACAGAAAAAAAAATGAATAATGAATAGAGAGTGACCTACTCCATCAGCCATAGGACAGATAACATGAGCATGCTTTGCATAGGCCAGACGTGATGGGTTTCTATTCGCCTTCCCAATTATTGCAACATTCTCAGCTTCTCACTCCATTAAAAGAATCTAAATGGGCAGAAAGTAACATTCCGAAGTGGGATACAGAAAACGGAAGCCATTTTCTTTATCATTTACACATCGTGCACTTGTTATTCACATGAAAACCTTTCTACTTACCACAAAAACAACTCTACTTCCCTATGCTTCATCCAATCACTTTCAACTTCAAGCCTACTACCAACAAAACATAAAAGAAAAAACAGAGAAAGAAAACCGTGTTCCCCTGCATTCTCATGCAGACAGAAACAATCTGAAACCTCACATGAGGGAACAAGCATTTGGGTTCTCGTCGCTGAATATCTGTGGTGGATGCACTGGCTCCATATAATAAACAGGACCGTAAGTATACCCATATGCATAGGGAGGGAACATAAAATCCATCCTGCTCTGCTCCAATTTCCCTCCACCGCCGCCAGCTTCATCCTCAGCCTTCTTATTATCTCCACCGCCTTTCTTCTTCCCGCTGCCTCCTTCTTTCTCACCCGCGCCAGCTTTCTCTTTCTCCTTGTCGTTATCCTTGTCTTTGTCCTTGTCCTTCTTGGG
>JANTPZ010139807.1:0-12138 GCA_025593235.1 Vachellia pachyceras | reverse complement strand
TCTAGCACAAAATTAGCAAAACATAAAGGTGATCCAGTGGCTCAATCTAAGTATGCACAGATTATTGGGAGTCTGTTGCATTTGATGAATTTCACTAGGCCAGATATAGCATATGATGTGTGTAGATTGAGTAGATATACCCATTGTCCAGGCGATGACCATTTGTTGGCTCTTATTAGAGTTATGAGCTACTTGAGAGGTACCATGAATTATGGTATATTTTATAGTGGTTTTCCCGCTGTATTAGAAGGATATAGTGATGCTAACTGGATCTCAGATTCAGATGAGACTAAATCCACTAGTGGTTACATATTCACCCTCGGTGGTGGTGCGGTAACCTAGAAATCATCCAGGCAAACTATCCTAACAAAATCCTCAAGGGATTCTGAGTTTATTGCAATGGAGCTAGCTGGCACTGAGGCTGAGTGGTTGAAAAACCTCTTAGCAGATATTCCAGTTGGTGAAAAACCAACACCTTCAGTATCTTTACATTGTGATAGCCAATCAGCTATAGCTACGGCTAAAAACAAAGTCTTCAATGGTAAGAGTAGACATATTCAATTGAGGCATAATATTATAAGGCAGCTGCTGAAGAATGGAGTAATCTCAATCGATTATGTGAGATCAGAAATGAATTTGGCGGATCCGTTGACAAAACCTCTAGGGAAGAAACAAATTATTAAAACATCGAGGGGAATGTGACTTAAGCCAATTTGAAATTAACGGTGATGGTAACCCAACCTTTGTGATTGGAGATCCCATGAAGAAGGTTCATATGGGTAAGAACAAGTCATTCGTTAGTTCTGCTAGCACTATATATTTTTGTCCCTTCCTATGGTGTGAGAAAGTGCTAGAATGCATTGATGGAGAGGCTGAGCAAAGCTCTTAATGATTTCATAGTCCTTATGGATGGTGTATTCATTGCTGATACACTTGATGAAATCACCTAGATGAATGTGAAGTGGGCAAAGTCTCTAGAGCATTCATTGAACACCAGGCGCGCGCATGGCCGCTTAAAGCGCAAAACCGCCGTTAACAGCAGGAAATGTGGGGGTATATTCTGACCAATAAGGCCTCTGTTACACAACAAAGATTTGTTAGTTCATAGAAACGTACGTTTCACTGACATCTCTGTGTATTAAGAATTATTGGTCTAGGTCTGGTTCATAGTCGAAAGACACTAGATTCGAATAGTTTATACTCATATGAAAGCTCAGATGATGGTGACTCTTTTAACACACATGTGGGGGATTGTTGGAAAAGTGTGTGTGTTAAAAGAGGGAATCTCAAGTCCCACATTGCTTGAGTCAATGAGGGCTTGAGGGTATATATAGCAATGAGTGATTATGGAAGAGTAAAAGGGCCAAGAGAGGAGGTGGGCCTCGCGGGCACAAGAATGAGCAAAAATGGGCCAACGCAGTTGAAATCTGGTGATTCCCCCCCCGGTGCGCGCGAATAAAAGAGGCACTGGACACTTTTTAATTTTACATTTTGGAAATTTGCAAAATAATTTTATGGAAAATTTTGCTTACCCGGAAACCTTGAGTTTTAGCATCTTCAGAACTTGAAACCTCAAAATTCAAAAATGTTGGAGTGTGTTAATCTTAATCCGGATTTTTGCTTAGCTAAATTAATTTCAAAACACCAAAACTTAATTATTCATCAAATGTTGTTGAACTTTGTCCAGACTCTTAGCCTGCGTTTTCCAGCTTAAAGACGTCCAACGTTTGAAAATTTATAACCCATAATACCATTGTCTGCAACGTTTTAACCACGGATTAATGGTGATTATGAGGTGTTAATCGGCAATTAAACAGTATCCAACGTTCGAATTCTTTTGATGCCTATAAATAGTGAGCTTTGCCGAGGAGTTCGATGTACCGAGCTCTCAAGCATCATCATAGCTCCTCTCCTCTCTTCCTCCTCGCTCTCTGGGCTTTGCTTTCTTTCTGTTGTTCTGTCTCCTCGCTTCGGTGGGAAGGATCCGTTTAATCCTGGGGGTTGCCATCTTGTGGCGGAACAATCCTTTAGGACAGTGTTTCCTAGCACGACTCGGATCGTTTTTGTGCTAACGGTTTGTTGTTTTGCAGCTCCGGTGTTAACACATTATAGACTAAAAAGTTCTTTTAGAATGCGATTGATTCATATTGTGGAGGAGACTAAAAAATTTTAATTAGGTTTGATTTCAATTCCTTAAACTTCACTGTTTATTTATATCATTTTGGAGTAAACAAGATTTATATAATGTTTTGGACGCAAAGCACTTAACTATTTCTTGCTAAAATATGAGTTTCACAATATGAATTTTATTTTGCCAAGAGAAAAATGTAAAACAATTATAAACATGAACAAATGTTTTAATATAACAGGTAGTTTTTGTTCTCCATATTAGATATAGATTGTAGTGAAAAAAATTACATCTTATACATTAAAATCGGAGGTAGTATTTATTATTCACTTTTCAACTTAAATTTTTAAATTTAATTATACTTATGAGGCCTGAAATATTTTTCATATATATATATATATGCACTTTAAAATATTTTATCGTGTATTTTTCCTCTTAACAATTTTAGACATAAATGCACCAAAGATAATTTGCAACTTGCAACTAAAAAATTACTTTATAGCGTTACATTTATAAGAATACTTTAAAAATATTAAATATACAATATAAAAATAGGAGATTTATTGTAAGGTCTCATGGAAGAAAGTTATTTATGAAAAGGTCACAAGAGGTTGTTAACGACTAATCGAGAAGCACCATTGACAAGTGGAGCAGCTGCTATTGACAAGTGGAGCAGCTGCCATAAACAACCCTTGAGACATTTTCATAAATAACTTCATTATATGGGATCTTATAATAAATCTCCCTTATTTTTAAAAAAAATGTAGCAACAATTTAACATTTAATTCTTTAGTTACTTTTTAAATAAATTTACCCATGATAGCATAAGATGAAGTTAATTCATTCTATCTCAGTTGTTTTTATGATTGATATTTAATTAAATCTAAAAAATTTAAAAATGGTAAAATAAAATAATATTTTAATTTTTACCTACTAATTTCTTAAAATAAAATATAATCTATCACATTATATTATTTTAATATAACCGATTTGGGTATGATCGAACGGATCCACCAGTCCTTGAATCATTGACTGGTCCAATCCAATGACCTATTCCGTTGTTTGAACTTCTCATTAATCAATGATTCTTAGTTCTGAGGCTAGGCTTTTAATTCTGTTGCTGCTTGGTTCTCCGATTGCGATTCTGAATTCTCAACGAGAATTTCAAAATTCATTTGACTCTTTGTGTCTGGGTGCTCTTTGGCCGATTTTTCAACATTAAACTGATTGTTAATTCTTTTTCCCAGTATTTTCCTCTGGGACCAAAGGCTAATAAAATATTCATATGTTTACATGGTTTTCAATATCGTAAGAATATTTAATTCATTGAAATGATATATTTCATCGACATTGGTCATGGTCACCCTCCCACCTCACCCACACACCAATTTGCTGTTATGGCCACAACTCTGGAAATTGCCCTCTCCAGTCCGTGTGGAGAGTATGGACATAATAAATAAGTTGCTACCGACAATTCGGCATGTGTGATTTCCATAGTCTCATACAATGAACGTAATTCATCTAATCGCCCCCTGTAGTTTTCCTTGAAATTTACAATTTTTTTTTACATTTTCTGTACCTCTTAACGCAATTGCTCTACAATTTTTTTTTTTAATTTGTTGTGTTGGCCATCTTTATGTCTATAGAGCGTGTTTCTTTCTGCTTCCTTATTTTCTGAGCACAGTGTCCTCGGAGACAAACACTCTTTGCTAGACTCAACTGTAGGTGGTGTTTATATGTTATTTCCCACAGAATAATGGTTGAGAAAAAGTGAATATAAGAGCCCCACATATTCGGTGAGACTTTTGCTTGCCTTTCATGCAGGCAAAGTATAGAGTAGCCTATTGACCAGGAAAAAAATTTCAATTCCTATAGTTTTGTCCCAAAGAAAAGATGATAGGGTCCTTAAAAATATATTAATTTCAATGGCTCTGTGCCAACGCATCATCAACCATGTCCTACTATGAAATGTATGAATTGTATTAATTTGATTAGAGGTCTTGAGTTCGAACTCTAGAAAGGCGTCAGTGTAAAATACTTGGTGGTAGAGTTTTGCAACCCTTAAAATCCTATCTAACTTGATCGAGAGATAAATCCTCCAAATTAAAGTGAGGTAGGTCCATAATATTGGATGCTTTGTGCAGAAAAAAATTAAGGACACTAAGTGACAGATATTGGAGTACTAAATTTTCGGTGTTGGGTTTCTTAATTTACGAGGGAAATAGAGTAGTAGATACAGTCATGTAATGGACTTTGTTTGAATAATGGTAGGCCTTAATAAATGGAAAGCACGAAACCACTTTTGGAAGAAAGAAAAGTGTTTTTCACCACATTTTAGACATTTTTCTAGGCTTCACGTGAAAGTTAACAACACAAATAGTGTTGGGTGTATACTTTTTTGGAGGGATTAAAGTAAACATAAGGTCTTGTAGTTTTGTGGTATAGTATCCCTTGGGTGGGAGGTTATGGATTCAATTCCGCCGTTGTAATCTCAGACCGTTAGTGTCTGCCCTTTTAAATTAAAAAAAAGAAACATAAGGCTGCTAAGTTCATTGGACTTGAGCTAAAACTGCCATGGTAGGTTGTGTCGCAAAAGGAAGCTTCAATGAAGGAGGTTTTTTGGCCAGTTTAAAGTTCCTGCTTATGACTTTTGTGTTTATTAATGATTTCATTCACCACTGTTATCCTCCTTTACATTCTTGCTAGTATGATATATCTTTATTTTATCTTGTTTAGTTTATGCTATATTTTCCTTACCAGTTCTTTTTTCACACCGAGACTTTAAACACTCATGTTTCAACTATTCAATCCTTGAATTTTAAAAGCATAAAATAAGATCCAATACCTTGATGTTATTTTCTAGTTATATTCAGCATTCTAATCTTACTTATGGTTTAGGGTATTGAATGCACTATAAATAAAATTAAGGAGCTAGAAGCACCAAAAAATAACATCAAGGGGCTGGGTGCATCATAGATTAGATTAGGGTGTTAGATGTAATTAAAAATATCAAATAACATTAGGGAGCTAGTTGCTTCTTTACCCATTTTAAAAACATATTATTAACTCTCTACTTGTTACTCGCTAATTCTAGCCAATGAAAAAAGGAAAGGAAAAATAATTTATATATAAATGATTTTGTAATTAAAGAATAGTGTGTCAAAAACCTTCAAGGACTAAATTCCATATTTATAAGATTATGAGAACGAAGAGTTGATGCTTATAATTTTCATAGACTAAAAACATTACATAACCTCATCAAGGTTTTTCATATTTTTTTGTTCTGAGCGTTTTTCTGAGAGAGTAATTTGATTGTTATTGGATAGTGCTGTTAAGAGTTAGAGAAGCTAAAATTTCTTAAGGATGGATTTTGCAGGTAAGAAGAACACTAAGGGCACTTAAAGCATTGGTGAAATTGCAAGCACTGGTGAGAGGTCACATTGTGAGAAAGTAAACTGCAGACATGTTCAGGTGCATGTAAACATTGGTCAGACTGCAGCCTCGCGCACGTGCAAGCCGTGCGCACATGTCAGATCATCTACATTCTATCAAGTCTTCTTCATTGTTTAATCAACTGGTAAGAAAACTTATTTTGCTTTCTCTTTAGTAATAAACCAGATTCATTTTTTCAATAACCAAAGCCAAATGTTTTAGAAAGGCTAACACAAACCTTGGATCTCTACCATTATCATCTGAAGTAGCCTCAAGTGAATTAATCCGAAGTTTTTCTTATATGCAAAATGGTGTAGCCTTTACATTTGAGCTGATAATAGTGTTGATTTTGTAGACATTTTCTACAACTGCCTCACAATAATGTTTAGTTGTACATTAAAAGAAATGCTTATAAGCAATTTACATGTCTTATCTTTAATTATTTAATTGCAGGTCCCCGAAGATCGTGATTATCCGCTGCGTGCCTATAGTATTAAATTTGATGGATCTTTTACACTGAAGGTACACATGGTTCTTCCCATGAACTTGAAAAAGATTATACTTAACACCCTAGACTTTTTCCAAGGAGTGAAACCATTACTAATCTGTCAAAATTGAACTCTAAGTCACAAAACTATCATAAAAATGTTTCCACCATTTCCTTTAACTTTAAACATGCTCAATATACAACAACGTGTTGTTTTCAAGCATGAATTTCACATGATATCTATAGTTGGTCCTGGTGATATTTTATGATATCACAGGTCTAGTTTTGATTGCTTAGTTCATGGAAGTTGTATATAGTTTTGTCAAAAAAAAATTTGCCAGTATGTAATTTTGATCATGGCAGTCAAAATCTTATGATTCACGATTCGATTCAGATATTGAGGGAAAAGATTCGACTCCCATGATGAATCTTTCCCTCACCGAAATGCATGTTGTATCTTACGATTTACGATTCGAATCTCATGATTCGATCCAGATATTGAGCGGAAAGATTTGACTTCCATAGTGATTATTTCCTCCATTGGAATCTTTCACTCAAGAATCGTGTGACGACTACTATTTTGGTGATGCAAGATGAAGCGCGCATCTTCCTTCAGTGATGTGGGAGGGAAATTGCCGCAATAATATCATTTTATTCCTACTCTTCATGGAAGAAATTGATATTTTTGCCGTTAAAAACCTCTTCTACTACCGTGCAATCTATATCCAGCTAATGCCCATCGAAACTTCAAGTTTCCTATTATGTGTGTGAGTTAATTTTTTGCTTTGCTCCCACCTCATTTATGTACGATCAAGTCTATTATTCTATTTCTTTCAAAGTTTCATCCATCTGGTCCATGCAGTAAATTTTATAACTCTATTTTTTTTAGAAATTTGTTTCTCTCCACCCTATTTTACTTTTCTATGCTGTTAGTGGTTCTTTTGTTGTTGTTATTTTGATGGTGGGGGCATAATAACTCATAATTTTTATGAATTTATGAAATAGAAATTTTTATTTGATATCTCTTATATGAAAAAATATATTTATGTCATCTTTAACAAATGATCATGAATCTTACGATTCACAATACGTTTCGATTCACAATTCTAAAAATGGGTTTTCCGATTCACGATTCGTATCTCGATTTGATAACCTTGATTTTGATTACTTAGCTTCTTATAAGAACTTTCATACAAGTTAAGATAAAATTCATTTCATTTACTAATCCAAACACAAGTTGCATTCTTGTGTATGAACTTGCAGAGATGTAGCTCCAATGAAAATTTTAGGGAGATTAGTCCACAAAGAGCATAGTTTGGATCACATTGGTTGGATCGTTGGATGGAAGAAAGTGTCTGAAGCCAACTGAGAGGCGCTTCAAAGAGAAATGTGCGCCTCGATGATGAGAAGAGTGACAAGATCCTTGAAGTTGGCACATGGAAGCCCCACTTCAGGTCTCATCGAAGCTGCAGCTCTTTCCACGCCTCTCAATATTACTTAACTTCTTACTACATCAACAGCGAGATGGCATATGACTCGCCATCGAAAAGTTCAGTAACAAAAGCTCTGAACCAAAGCCTCTAGTCACTAAGCTCTTTGAAAATTCAAAAAGGGAAAGAAGTGGTATCAGAGTCAAGAACTATTGAGAATAGGCCACAAGCACTTCCAGCTTTATCTAGACCTGGAAGTGGAGCTAGGAAAAGCTCTTTCACACCTACAAGGAGTGAGTGTTCTTAGGGTTTCTTTGGCTATCCAAATTATATATCCAACACTGAATCATCAAGGGCTAAGGTTAGGTCTCAAAGTGCTTCTAAGCAAAGGTTGGTGGATTTTGAGAGATATAGTTCAAGTGGGAGAAGTGTTTAAAGGTTGTGGGATTCATATGCCATCGAAAAGTTCAACGACAAAAGCATTGAACCAAAGCCTCTCATCACTGAGCTCCTTGAAAATTCAGAAAGGGAAAGAAGTGGTATCAGAGTTAATAACTGTTGAGAATAGCCCACAAGCACTTTCAGCTTCATCTAGACCTGGAAGTGGAGCTAGGAGATGGCCTTTCACACCTACAAGAAGTGAGTGTTCTTGGGGTTTCTTTGGTTATTCAAATTACATTTCCAACACTAAATCATCAAGGGTAAGGTTAGATCTCAGAGCGCTTCTAAGCAAAGGTTGGGGGATTCTGAGAGATATAGTTTAAGTGGGAGAAGTGTTCCAGGGTTGTGGGATTCATATGCCATCAAAAAGTTCAGTGACAAAAGCTTTGAACCAAAGCCTCTCATCACTGAGCTCCTTGAAAATTCAAAAAGGGAAAGAAGTGGTATCAGAGTCAAGAACTGTTGAGAATAGCCCACAAGCACTTTCAGCTTCATCTAGACCTGGAAGTGAAGCTAGGAGAAGCCCTTTCACGCCTACAAGGACTGAGTGTTCTTGGGGTTTCTTTGGCTATCCAAATTACATGTCCAACACTGAATCATGAAGGGATAAGGTTAGATCTCAGAGCGCTCATAAGCAAAGGTTGGTGGATTTTGAAAGATACATTTCAAATGGGAGAAATGTTCAAGGATTATGGGATTCATATGCCATCGAAAATTTCATAGACAAAAGCATTGAACCAAAGCCTCTCATCACTGAGCTCCTTGAAAATTTAAAAAGGGAAAGAAGTGGTATCAGAGTCAAGAACTGTTGAGAATAGCCCACAAGCACTTTCAGCTTCATCTAGACCTGGAAGTGAAGCTAGGAGAAGCCCTTTCACGCCTACAAGGAGTGAGTGTTCTTGGGGTTTCTTTGGCTATCCAAATTACATGTCCAACACTGAATCATCAAGGGTAATATTAGATCTTAGAGCGTTCCTAAACAAAGATTGGTGGATTTTGAGAGATATGGTTCAAATAGGAGAAGTGTTCAAGGGTTGTGAGATTCATATACCATCGAAAAATTCAGTAACAAAAGCTCTGAACCAAAGCCTCTCATCACTAAGCTCCTTGAAAATTCAGAAAGGGAAAGAAGTGGTATCAGAGTCAAGAACTGTTGAGAATAGCCCACAAGCACTTTCAGCTTCATCTAGACCTGGAAGTGAAGCTAGGAGAAGCCCTTTCACGCCTACAAGGACTGAATGTTCTTGGGGTTTCTTTGGCTATCCAAATTACATGTCCAACACTGAATCATGAAGGGATAAGGTTAGATCTCAGAGCGCTCATAAGCAAAGGTTGGTGGATTTTGAGAAATATAGTTCAAGTGGGAGAAGTGTTCAAGGGTTGTGGGATTCATCAGAGGGGGATGGAGATTCCAGGAACAGAGCCTATCTAGCTTCAAGCTGCTAGAACAGAGTTGGGACTACCAATTTAAGGTGATCATGCCTTCATGTGTTATTACTTACTATAATTATAACCAAGTAACCTCCAAGAAAAGGAGAGAGAGAAAAAGGAAAGGAAAGAGCTTCCCTTTTTTGCCTGGATTTTATGTGTTTGGTAGCAGATGGATTTTGGTATGGAGATTTGGATTTTTGTTTCTTTTTCAAGTGGTCTAACTCTTGCATTGGATTTTGGGATAATACCGTTGTTGGTCTTTACAGTTTGATCAAATTTTGGTTTTAACCCCGTAGTTTCAAATCATTGTTTTTATCCCTAAAGTTTGATAATGATTTGGTTTGTGTTAATGATGTTAAATATAGGGACCCAAACCAAAATTTGTCTTGGGCCCATACAGTTAATGAGTTTTACTTTTAGTCTATATACTTTTAACGAATTTTGGGTTTTAATCTTTAAATTTAACAGCCTTGACTTTAACTCAAAATTAACATTGTTAAACTCACCAATTCTTTATAAAACTATAAGACAACCATAATTTGAACTATAAAGATTAAAAGTGCAAAGACCAACAATAATATTAATCTATGTATGTTTTTAACTAACTTTGCCTGAAGTATCACCTTGAAATTTGAGTAACAATGGCTGTTGAAGTAGTTTACACAAATCTCAGAGATCTAATCTCCATATCACTACGAGTCTGCAATTGTTTTCCAATGTAAATTATTTGACGTGGCACTCTGAAGTATTTGTCCATACATTGCCCATATGAGAGATGGATTGTCTTTAAAGTGTAAGTGATTATGGTTTTAGTGTGTCATTCAATGTTTATTTTTGAATAGTTTTTCTTATATATATATATATATATATATATAGAAAGCGATCTTTCGTAGCTTGGGTGGATTCCAATGCATCCTTTTGCTTTATGTCAATATTTTTGTTCATACGACCTTCCATGTCATATGTTCATACCATGGAAACTTTTGAGTAATCAGGTCAAAAAAAAAAAACTTTTGAGTAAAGCTAATTGGAGCCATTATGATGACATGGAAGAGCTAACTATGATGGACCCACCAAATTCCCTGCTCTCGAAGTAATTAATGCTTGAAGGGAGGCAATGCTTTGTGATGAAATGAAATATGATTTGATGGAATGTTAGATGATGACAACTAATGAACTGTGACACAGCTTTAATTAAACGAAAATCATAATCATTTGTTTTATTCTTTGCTACAGAAAGTTTCCTCTTAATCATGCTTGTGAGATAGTGAGAACCTTGTAGGGCTAATTCAACTTAATTATATAGGTGAATGTTTTACCCATCTCATAGCAGCATTCTCTTGCCAGAATATGCATATCTAACTCTCATAGAACATCTCACCTTTGTAACTTTGAACCTGATAGCTTTAAATCTAACTTCAACCAGTAAACTTCCAAGTTGCAATTTCTCTGGTTTTTTTTCGCTCCCTTGTTTTCTTTTGCAACTTTTATTTTCTACTCTTTCTTCCCTTTTTATTTCCTCCCCTATTTTTTTTACCCCTTTTCTTCTTTTTTCTTTTTTTTTTGGTAACGCATTTTTTCTCTTTTTAAATAAAATCAAATAAACAAGAAATAATAAAAATTTAGTCAAATCATTTATCAAATAGGAACTTTAAGTTGAGTGGTTCTATATGATGACTCTTGCTCCATAATGTTGAAAAAAATAGCGTGAAATAGTAAAATACGATTTTGAAGCTTTGAAAAGTTATGAAAATTTTGAGAGCTGATTTGAATGGTTTATGCCTGGAAACATGAGTCTAATGTCAATTGATGCAGGAGTAAAAAGGGAACAACCAACTAATTAATAGAGAGAGAAGATAACTAAGAAGAGGAGAGGATAAATTAAATATTATTCAAATTATAAAACGTACAAAGCTAATGAATTGATATGTTATTTATAGGTTTCAATCTTACTTAGATATTAATGATAGAACATTCTAGGAACTTAAAATCAAATGCATGTCACAATTAATGATATAAGAAGGCAATAAATCAATGTAAAAACTCAAATATTTCCTAATGATATCCTAATTATATAAAAAATCATAATTATTCATTATTTCATATCCCATCGTATAAATGCTAGAAGATGCATCGTTCATGACAACCTCTAGTCATCATTTAATTTTAAAATTAAAGGAAGTTGGAGAGCTCATATCTAGTGTGTGTATTGGTTAAAATATGATACTTCCTCCGATCTTTAATATAAGATAAATTTTATAATTCAATTTTTCATGAAGGTGGATTTTATATTAATAATCAGATAGAGTAATTTAATAATAATCAATTCAATCACAGTGAACTTAACAACTATAAACAATTATTTACTAATGGAAGTTGAATACAGTGGAATCTTAGTCTCTTATAACTTAATAAATCAATATTCGAATTTATACATATAGAGGGTTATTCACACTTATTTACTGCTTAATAGTAAATTAAAAAAGATTATCTATTACAAACAACTACATTAAGGGCCCGTTTGGTAGGGTGGAATTGACCCACATGGAGATGGAAATGGAATTGATTTCCATCTCCATGTGTGTTTGGTTTGATGGAATTGGACTCATGGTGGAATTCATTTCCATCAAAAATGGTGGAATTCATTTCCACCCTATCACCCATGGAATTGTAAAATGCCACATGGAATTCTAATTTTACCCCCTGCTTTGTCTTCCTCAAGAGCACCGGTCGTCTTCATCGTCATCGTCGTCGTCAACAACAATCCATCATCGTTGCATCATCGTAGT
>JANTPZ010139806.1:2969-14258 GCA_025593235.1 Vachellia pachyceras | reverse complement strand
TTGCATGTGTGCTTGAATGTTCAATATTACTTGTGAATGCCGCGCGTCTTGATTGTTAAATCTTTTCTTCCAATCATTGAGGATAATGTTTGATTTAAGTGTGGGTGAGATTTAGGATTTAGAGTGTTTCCAAGCTGCATCTTGATTTTTAACATGCAACTGAAATTTTTGAAGGATAATGGTGGGCTATTTTTGTCTTAAAACTTGGGAAATTTTCAAGTTTCTTTTAAATTTTTTGAAAAACATTGAATTTCCAGAGGAATTGAATTGCAATTTTGCTCTCTGACCATTTTCGCCGTGACCAGGTGCTGTCCAATTTTCCTCTTGATGTAGGAGAGTTAGAATCAAGTTTTATCATGCATGATGAGAGTTAAAGTTAAGAAATAAAGGTAGCAAAGTTTTCTAACTTTCTCTAACATTATTGTGAAATTACCCTAATGATGTGCATGACTTTATGACATTGTTGAAATGTGTTTATGAGTGACATGATGCTATAGCCATATGCATTGATATGTGCTTGGTACACATTTTACATTGTTACACATTT
This sequence comes from Vachellia pachyceras, assembly GCA_025593235.1. NCBI lineage: Eukaryota > Viridiplantae > Streptophyta > Magnoliopsida > Fabales > Fabaceae > Vachellia > Vachellia pachyceras. Next base: position 13,711 of record JANTPZ010139806.1, on the reverse strand, counting down.
TTTTATGAACTTAAAGCATGTCATGCAATTTTCTATGTATGTTAGTAAGCTTTGCTATTGGGATTTTCAAAAATCTCACCCTCCCCCACTAACCATTTCTAGGTACAAGTTCCTCAAAGGGTAAGGAGAAAATGCATGATGCTTGAAGCAAGGAATTTGGCATGAATATGTTCATAAAACTATGTTGTAAATGTATGAACATTTTGAGAATTTCATGTGTTATGTAATATGTGATGTAAACCTATGCATGTTTGGTTGATATGTGATAGTTAAGGACCCCTAATTGTATGATCAAGCATGACTAAAAGAGGATTAGAAGTTAGGGTATCAAATGGTTAAGTTTGAAAATGAAAAGTTTGACTAATTGTCAAAGTGAAGTTGGTCAAACCCCTAACTTTGACCTGTCGGGAAACAGAGCAAATGGACTCCAAATGAGTCAAAAGTTTACAGAAAAATAGTTCACATTACACGATTTAAAACAAGCTAAAGAACACTGAATTTGGAGTTTTGTACAGAAAGTTATGATGTTCCAAAGTTTGAAGAAAATCACTGAAAAACCTGGGAAAATAGAAAAATGACCAAATGAACAGTGCATTTTGACGAATTAAATTGTATCAATTGGGAAAGCTAGTGACTCAATGAGTATTTTTCCCTTATAAAGGAACTTACAAGCTTCAAATAGAAATTGGAAGCACTCAATTTCGATTTTTCAAGAATTAGTTATGAATTTTCAAAGTTGGTCATAAAACCAGTGAATTACTTTCAAAAAGTTGAAAGTTTTCAATTTGAATCTTTTGGACCTTTTAATCAATTTGAGGCTTCCCATTGATTCCAAATCAATATAAAATGAAGTTAAAGGTTAAGTTAAGGTGTGTTACATACATGGCACGCACACACACACACACATATTAAAAAAGGAACAAAAACCAAAAAGGGGGCTATATATGATATATATATATATATTAAACTTAGCTTTATACGCACAGTAGGCTAAGTATTTCTGTTGTCTTTCGTTTCTCTCTGAATGTGTGGCTGCATCTCTTGGGGTAAGAGTTCGTTTCGAAATCAATTAGGTAATCAATTTAGTTCCTTCATAAAAATTTTTTAAAATAATTTCTTTTTTTTAAAGGTAGTAATATTATACTTATCAGATGAAAATTTAGGATTAAAATTTGAAATAAAGATTGAGTTTTTTCAAGAATTGTCTAATCAAAGATGGAGGGGGAAATAACTGTTAAATTTCCTTCTTTTGGATTTATGATTTGATTGTTGTTATAATTTAAAATAATTATTCAATTTAATCAGTTTATAATTTATTCTAAATAGTTTATTTGCACATAAAAGGTTTGAGTTAAATGATTTATTAGTATTATTGAAGATACTTTTAAAGTATTATCCAGCTTATGATGTTGAATAGATTAAGAATATATAGTTTAAAAGTTTTATGTTTGAAACACTAAATTTTAAATTGGAGTTTTTATGCAATTGAAATCGATTTGTGCTTAATTGGATTGTGGGGTTGATGGAAATAATTGGATGTGAATTAAATCAACAATGGCAACATGTTAGCAACATTGGTTTCACTCTCTCTAGGGTTTTGGTGGCTCACTCAATCAAATTCAAAATTCCTCCTGTTTATTGCTCATGAGTCCTTATATTTATAGATCTCATGGAGTCTATTATAATTCAAGATTAATATTTCATTCTTGAAAATCCGAATCTCAAAAGATATTCAAGATTAATCTTGAATCTCCAAAAGATATTCAAGATTAATCTCTATTAATCTTGAAATTCGAATTCCAAAAGATATTCAAGATTAATCTTTATTAATCTTGAAATTTAAATTCTAAAAGATATTCAAGATTAATCTTGATATTCAAATTCTGAAATTCAAATTATGAAAGTCGAATTCTAAAATTCGAATTTGGATTAATTTTGATTTAATCGGATCATATCCATTTATTTAATCCAAATAGTGAGTCAATGAATTTTTCTTAAATAAAATCAATATTAGTTATTTAATTTATCAAATAAATTAAATCTGAAAACTAACATGTATTAACATTATCTATATAATATTAATTTAATTTCAAATTTATATATATAATATATAAAAACCCTAGAATTACAGTACGTATTAGGCTTGCTCTTTTGTGCAACTTTGTAAGCCAACATGAAGTTGCCAGTGGGCTAAACTAAGTATTAGCACACAAATCACAAGTGGCCTCTAGCAAGGCATTGCGATTACCCAAATCATATGGGGATTGTTAACACGACACAATCTTTTATGCAACCACATCACGTCCCTTTTGTCACATGATATCTCGGTCAAGGATGAGGCATGGATGAGGTTGTATATCCCAAATTTCAGTGACTGAAAAGGAAGGCTAAACAAAGGGCTACATGTCAATAAAGGGGCCAAAAAGTAAAAAGAGATTAAAAGAAGTTCCAAGTTGCCATTTTGCCAATGAAGAAAATGTAAGGGCAAAATAGTTATTTTTGAAAAGATAGGGACATAACGGTCATTTTGAAAAGATATGGACGTAATGGTCATTTTTGAAAAAGACAGGGACAAAATGGTCATTTTGAGAAAAGACCAAGGGTATTTGGTAATTATGAAAAAGTCCAAGGGCACTTTGGTCAAAATTTGGCCAAATTATCAGAAAATTTTTTAAGGCATCATTTGATAAAGAAAAATTCACTGCTCAAGAAGTGAGGCTTAGTTCAGGTTAAAATAACCTATGCTTCTGTTGCAGGAATTTTATTGGTCATTTAATTTTTGGTTATTTAAATAAATAATTAGCCAAAAATGATTATTTAAAATATCTAAATGCCCAGATGTCTAATCTAAAATAGGTTGAAAATTTTAGTATTTAATAAAATTGTTTCCAAGAGCAAGTGAGAAACAATTTCCCTGATTGAAGAGAAAAGGCCTGAAAAACCCCGAATTAGGGTTTTCTTCAAAAATTAATTAAAGGAGTTTCGGAAAGCGATTTGGGAAAGAAAAGTGTGAGAGTATCATAAAGAATTTTAGAAATTTTTGGTGACCTCAAATCAGGTTAACAATCAGAAAATTGCCTAAACGTATTTTCGGAAACATAAAATTTCCAAAAGTAAGAGTGTCATAAATGTGTTTTGCCACTTGTATAGTCTTAATTGAGAAGCAAAGAGGAGAAATAAATATCTCAAACAAGTGGTAGAATTTATCAGAGCAAAGTTACTCTATCAATCCAAGTTGTACAAGATTATGGACAATTGTCACCACCCTAATTTAGCACATGTGGGCAGATTTTTCCCTTTAATTGGCTGCCTATTAATGTCAATTAAGAGGGTAGAAAAGTGAGAGTATGTGCTGCCCAAATAATGGCTATTGGATCACAAGTTTAATACATGATTAAATCTCCACCCTTGGGTCATTTTTGGTGTGGTTAAAGCTAATTATTCCCTTCACCTCTAGCCATTATTTTTGTGCAGAATAAGCCCAAAACAGAGAGAAAAGTGGTGTGAAGAGGAGCCATGGAAGAGGAGAAAAATCTTTAAGAAATCCAAGGTAAGTTGGGTTGTGATGCAAGCTTTTGCATATTCTTGCTCCTTGGACCTTCCTCTTCACTTCTATCGGTTTAGTTTCTTGGATTATGATTGATTTTTGCTGCTGGAATGTTAAGGTTTTAGTGAGAGAAAATGGAAAAGAGAAAGATTTAGGGACAATAGATGTTAGAAACCAACTCTATGCATGATTTGGAGTTGATTGGTGGTTGTTTTGTGATTGTTTATGTATGAAATTTGAGTAAGAAGTTACTGTTCACACAACTCTATTTTGTTAGATATGATTAGTTTTGATGATGTTAAATATAAAAGAGCAAAAAGTTTTTTTAATGCGTATTAACTTTTATTTGGGCATTCTTTTTAATTGGAGGATGATTTGATTAAATAACTCAACTTGAATGTTAAAATGTTTCAAATAGATGTTATATCATCATTCATTGAGTTACCATTCATCTAAATGTCATTTGGATGCTCAAAACTATTTCTTGAAGACAAAAATCGAGTTTAATGAGTTTCTGGAGCTTTCTGAAGCAAAACTTTATGGACCTTATGTGGTTGCAGGTTTCTGAAAATTAAAATGTTTCTGAAATTGGTGAAAAAGTTTCAAAACTCGAGTTTGGTAATCTCAAAACTCAAGTTATGTTACTTGTTGTCAAAACTAGAAATTGGAACTGGAAGTTTGAAAAAAAAGTTTTTATGCTCAGTTCAAAAACTCGAGTCCTAAATTTTCAAAACTTGAAGTTTCACAAAACTAGCAACAAAAACTGGAAGTTTTGGATTCAAGTTTTTCAAACATGTTATAGAACTCGAGTTCCAGTTTTCCAGAACTTGAAGTTTCACAAAACTGGCAACGAAAACTAGATGTTTTGGATTCAAGTTTTTCAAACATGTTATAGAACTTGAGTTCCAGTTTTCCAGAACTGAAGTTTCACAAAACTAGCAATGAAAACTCGAAGTTTTGGATTCAAGTTTTTCAAACATGTTATAAAACTCAAGTTCTAGTTTTCCAGAACTTGAAGTTTCACAAAACTGAAAACAAAAACTAGAAGTTTTAGATTCAAGTTTCACAAAACTCGAGTTTTAGAATTTCAGAACTCGAGTTCCTCAACTGTCACACAGAACTTGAATTGAAAACTGGAAGTTTTTCAGAACTTGAGTCCCTGAGATTTTAAACTCGAGTCTCGAGGATTTTTTCAACTAAAAATTTTTCACACGTTTTAGAACTTGAATCCTTGTTTCTTCAAACTTGAAGTTTCACAATTACTTCAAAACTTGATATCAAAACTTAAAGTTTCAAATAAAAGTTTGTAAACTGATTTTTAGAACTTTCATTACAAATTCGAGTCTCAAATGAAAGTTTCTCAAAACTCAAGTTCTGTTTATGAAAACTAGAAGTTTCACTACATGACTTTCAAACTCAATGTTATAGAACTCGAGTTATGAGATCTTGAGAACTTGAGTTCCTTATTTTTTGACATAGCTTCTTACACAGCTAAGTCTACGTTTATCGAACCTTTCCTTATTTGTGCTTGCCTCATTTGAAATCTACCTGCTCTCATAAATGCACTTTAGCTCTTTCATTAAAAAGCTCAGATCGTCTGTAAAATGAATCCGAGCTTCCACCATCGACAACTGAACATCAAGCTTTAATGACAGACCAATAAACACAGCGGTTCTGAGTAACAATTACGAGCTTTTCTCTTACGGAAATTTAAATTATGAGTAATGGCTATTTATTGAAGCATCAGTTATAAATGAAGAAGCTTTGAAGATAGAAAAGAGATAACGAAAAAGCTTGAACGTACATACTGTCTTTAATTACATTTCCTGTCATCTTGTTCATAGATTCTTATGAGCTTCAGTATTTGACCATCCACTCTTACAAGAGAGTTTATTTTGTCAATCCTTATTGTATTCCTGTGAGATATTCAAGGTTTGGACCTTGAATCAGTTGGGATGTGATTGAACTGGAAAATAGAGTGTGAGAGTCTCTATTTTATTGCGTGTTGTGAGGGGGAGTGTGAATCCCTGTTGTAAAGGCCTGGTGAGCCTTGATTTTTGTTGGATAGTGGATTAAAAATCTTAGAGGTGCTCTAGGGACTGGACGTAGGTTAGGAGCAACCAACCAGGATAAATCGGTTGTGTCTTTCTTCTCTCTGTTTTCACCAGTGACTTTGTTTAATTTCTGCGATTAAGTTTTTAATTTTAAAATGTGACCAATTCACCCCCTCTTAGTCAAATCATACACTAACATTTAGTATCAGAGCATGTCTCTTGTGTAAAAGACATAACTATCTCATGAGCGATCATAGTAGGATTTGGCGAACACGTTTAGTCGATGGAGCATCGATCAGCAGACCACCAGCGTTCAACAGCCAGAAATTTTCATTCTAGAAAATCAAATTCCAAAACATCATTCTGGCTACTGATTTTGATTTATGGGATGTTTTTGAAACATGAAACTTAGTGCCAATGAAGAAGGACAAAGACCAGTTGGTTCCGAAGTTGAAAGCAGAGTTCTATAAAGAAGATAGAAGATGCTGTTAACAGAAAAGTTGTTTTGATGCTACAAGTAGCTTTAAATGAAGATGACTTCTTCAAAGTCTGCACTCTTCCTTCCGCAAAACACATGTGGGATGTAATATCCATATTTTACTATGAATTGAAATAAAGGCTAAACCCGTGATTATAAGATAAAATGAGGTTCACAGATAGAAAGTACGGAAAAAGAGTATGACGATGGGTTGGAAAACCCAAAGTTAGACCTGACCTAGCGGGAGAAATTTTATAAGAACTTCGCAGTTAAGCATGCTTGCCCTAAAGTTGTGTAAGGATGGGTGACCTTCTGGGAAGGACCTAGATGTCATTACACAAAAAGATTAAGGGCATAAAAGTCAAGGGCAATCTTGGTATTTTGAAAAGTTAGAAAAAGTAAGGGTAATTTGGTAGATAAGAGAAAGTGTAAGGGCATTTTACTCATTTGGCAAAGTCAAAGTCAAAAAGTCAACTGTTGACAAAAAATTTCACAGATGCCTAATAGATAGAGCAAAATTCACTTATCACTGATGTGGGTCCTGAAACTCTGGGTTACAACTTAGATTTCTGTTTATAGAATTTTGAAGGTCAGAAGAAGAAAATAATTATTTGAGGTACATGAGACCTCAATCAATTGAGTTTAGAATATAGAAAAATGGATGGCAGATTGAGGAAAAGAAAATGGCTAGAGTATCAGTACAGAGTCTAGCAATTTTTAATGCCCTAAAAATATTTTTCCTGCGATAGCACGTTTTTCAGGGGTTTTGACAGGATAGAATAACCCTGTTGATTTAGGACGAGTTCTAGGGGTAATTTTGGGATAAGAATTTGACCATATTAATGAGTAAAATATGGAGATTAAAAGAGGAATAAAACATCTCCAGAAAAGCAAAGAAAAATATACCGGAATAAAATTATATTTACAGGTAGAAGTTGTAACTGGATGAGGTAATTGGTTTCGTTAGTGTAACTAAGTCCTAACCCCCTAGTCACTCACTAGTTACCCTCATTAAATGCAACCAATGAAAATGAGGTAGGTGTTATGTGTGTTGGTTAAAAAGGAGCCATTAGATTAATCTTGAAAATTCAAGATTACATCTCAAACATTCATTTTTCACATGGGATTTTTATTAAACAAATTTTTCCTTCTCCTTCCTCATTAAGTCGGAAATTCCATCCCCAAAATTGAGAGTTTGTGACGCCATTAGAGAACAAGGAAGAGAAGGAAGAGGTTGAAGAAAAACTAAGGTAAGAGAACTTACCTTTCAATAATACACATATTCTTGATCCTTGTGATCTCTTCTACGTTTCTATTGATTTAGATTTTTAGTTAAACCTCTCTTTTGCAAGATTGAAGATTGATGTTCTTGAGAGTGAAAGTGGGAAAGAGAGGGATTTAGAGCCAATAAATTAGTGCAAAATACTCCTTGCATGATAAGGAGTAATTTGGTAAATATATTGTTATTGTTTGGTTGTTTTGTGAATTTTTGGAATGACAAAACCTAAGGGAAAATGCTGTCAAATTTTCCATTTGATATAAAAGAGTTGTATTCAAGCCAAACAATACAAGAAAAGTAGTTTGGGATCAAGAATATGTGGTTATTTATGTTGAAAGTTTGAAAAATCATGTTGTTGTGCTTGTTGAGGATGTCTCAGCCAAAGCTGGAAATTTGCGAAGGAATGTGCTTTTGATGAATTTAATGCTTCAAATGGCTTTAAAATGAGAAATTGTGTAGGGTGGAAGTGAGAAAAGAAATGGGAGGCATTAAAAATCATTAAGTGTTCTAGGGTTTATGAAAAAGTCAAGAGGAAGTTTAAGGAACGTTTAAAATGTTTCTTATTGATCCGACTACACCACAGATTATAAAACTTTATCGTTGTCTATCCTTGAAAATGGATCAAAAGATTTGTGATTTCCAAGGATTGCACAGGGTACAACCCTAGGGTCGTTCTCTCCGAAGCTTTGTCTACCACTAGAATTCAGCTTGTCTTTAAGTTAGTTTTGCAAATGAACGCTGTTTTTGATTCGAAATAACTATGTACCTAAAGGTTGAATGCAAAATAGAATTTCTTTTTAGTATTTTTGAATTATGAGGAAGCAGAAAAACAGAATTAAGGTGTAAAAGTGTTTGATGGTGGATTCCCTCTTGAAAATGAATGTGGCCATCATAGTTTGCAAAAGATTAGGGAAAGCATTAGTTTTCGCACTAAGTTTCGTAATGAAAACCCCAACAACTCGCCAGATCAGAAATTCCATGTAATGAACTCCATTCCATGAAACCCTTTAAAAACACTTAGTGTGTATATAGAAATCGCAAGGTGAAAAATTCAACTCAACACATCATAGACTTTACTCTAAAATCAAGCACAACTAGGAAGATAGAAGAGAATAATAAAGATTTCATTGAATAGGTAGAAGTGAGACTACTCTACCATGTCAATCACAAAACAAGTTCAATACACAATTAATCCAAGTTTGGCTCGACCGAGACCAAGTATCTACGTACAAATTACAAGTTCTAACTCAGAAACCAAGTAATCCATAACATAAATACAGATTGAAAACTAATAATCCCTTTCAGAACTTCAAACTCAGATTTTCTTCATCCTCAAGAGGAAAAGAGATGCTCAGCTACTCATTTGATGCGAAATCGAACTCTGAATGGATGATAGGAGGTGCATGGATGGATTGATGGTGAAAAATGGATGAGATTAGGGTTGAGAGTAGAGAGAATGAGAGAAAATGCGAATGGGTGTGTTCTCTGCCTCCTTCCTCTTTCTCTCATCGAAACTTACCCTATTTGGTGTGTATTAACCGTCCAAGGTCGGATCCAAGAAGGTGGGTCGGTTTTTATTTCCATTTGGAGCCTGATTCGTTGCTGCTGCGCGATATTCGCCACGGCGAACATGGGATTTCATCGCGGTGAACCTCTCCCGAGGATTCAAGCTTGTCTATTTGAACTTTGGCCATGGCGAACTTCCCCATAGCTGTCTCCTAATGTTCTTGTTCAAAGTTCCTGAAATGAAATAGTAAAAATTTTAAGTATCATTTGCTCATGATGGAATTTAAGCACAATTGTATCATTATTCATGGCAGATGCACCCAAAATTACACTAATACAAATCAACAACTCTAAATCTCAAATTAAGCATAAGAAGGGTCATGAAGGATTAAAATTGAATCAAAAACTCTGAAAATTCAAGTACAAAAGTGGTATAAACAAGGTTCAATCACTTGTCTTGGAATGGCTTGTGATTAATAGCCATCATGTTGTGAATTGTGTAGGCAAGTATTTGGAGTAAGAAACTAAATCCTGAGTTGATTAAGAGAGCATCAAAATCAAGGGAAATTTAAGAGTTTAAGGTAGCAAAGCTTTCTAACCTTCACTAAACTTGTGAAAATGTTTTGAACTTGTGAATGACTTGTTGTTGATGATGAAAATGTGAACATGTCCATCAGTATGCCATGACCATATGCACGAATATATTCTTGTTGCACATTTTATATTGTTAAACATTCATATTTATTTTATAAGAATGTCATGCAATTTTGAAAATGTGTTAGTAAGTTTTGCTATTGGGATTTCTATGAAATCTCATTCTTTCCAGTAATCATTTTTAGGTGGAAGCTCTAACAAGGGTAAGGGAAAAGTGGTTGATCCTTGAAGCAAATTGTATGATGCTCTTTTGTTGGTGTTTTGGTTATGTTAATTAATTGCAACCTATGTTCAAGTTTTCATGTAGTTATGTAAGGTAAACTTCTACATAAGTAGTAACCAAAATGATGTAAATTCAAGCTTTAGACATGAGAGGATGCATGTTTAGTTAAGAGTAAAAGAGGTTAAGAAGCAAGCATGACTAAAGGAGAGAATTTGAAATAACAATATTCCATAAAAAGTGGTTAGAAAGTTGGTCAAACCATGAATTTTGGGCTGATATGAAATATAGTAAATGTAGTCCAAGCGAGCTGAAATTTTTCATAAATATTGTTCACATAACAAGCTTTAAAACAAGCTAAAGATCACTGAAATTGGAGTTTTGTATGAAAATTTATGGTCATTCAAAGTTTGAAGAAAATCATGGAAAAAATGAAAATGACCATATGAACAGTATTTTTTCAAGCAATAAACTGTATTAATTGGACAAGTTTCTTGTAACGTCCTGTCAAAAAGCCAAAAAAAAAAGGAAGTGGCAGGGCTTAAGTGACGGAAAGGGAGAGAGGTTGAGTGTGGGAGAGTGATTGAGTGAGGGAGGGAGAAGTAAAAATAAAAAATAAAAAATTAAAGTGGAAGGAGGGTGTCGGATGCAATAGGTGGGGGGTATTATAAATACCCCCACCCCTTCCATTTGTTATATCTGAGAGAGGGAGAGCGTGAGAGAAAGAAAAGAGAGAGAGAGAGCGTAAAAGGGAGAGGGGAGAGTTCAAGGAGGTGCCTTTCAGTCTCAAGGTTCTACTTCTGAGATAATTTAGGTAAGTAAAATGTTTTGTTTTCAGTAAACTTCTTTATGAAAGTTATTCCAAATATTTTTCTCTTCTTAATGGTAATAATATTATGTTGATTAGAGAATATTTTTGGATTTTGATATTTTTCCAGTTAGAGTTTTATTGGCATAAGACCATATGTTAGTAGAGAAAATTATATTATTAATTTTTATGTGAG
>JANTPZ010139805.1:0-17729 GCA_025593235.1 Vachellia pachyceras | reverse complement strand
TTTCCAAAGATTGAGGTAAAATCTGGAAAACTGGAAGGAGCCATTTCGGACAGTCTGTGGTTTTTGAATAAACTGTATCAAATGGGCAAGAATTGGAATCCATGAGTATTTTTTCCCTATATTTCACTTAAAAATAAAAATTTAGAAATTGGAATCACTCAGTTTTGATTTTTCTAGAATTAGTTATGATTTTTCAAAGTTAGGCCAGAAAACTGGAAAATGGCACTGTGAACAGTACCAGCGTCTTTTCCGACTTTAAAAATTCTAGTTTACAATTTTGGACAAATTTTTGATATCTAAAGCCCAAGAGTGATTCTTAAGTGATCTATAATAAGAGTATAGGGGGAAAATAGGAGGTGTCACACATGACATCAATAAAGTAGGCTTGTAGCTTCCGAGAGGCCAGAATTCCTCCCTGATTTAACACAAAATTATTTACACCCCTTTGTCAACCCTGTTTATCTTTTCCAACCTTTTAATGGACTTCTTCTCACGCTGCCTCCTCAATAGAATCAGCAGATTGTCCGTTTCTTGAATTGTAAACTTTATTAATATTAGCCCTTCTATGAGTAAAGTTTTGGTTTTAGTCCTCCCAGAACTCATGTTAAAGCTAAAGGTTTTTTGTGATTAGATTATTCTTCATCTTTTGTAGCCTCATATTTTCTATGCTATGGAATCAAATTTAGATAAAGAATGATTATGGCGAAAAGCTGCCATATTGCTTTATTAGACAAAAGCAACTATTATTGATTTTGAATGATTATTGTAGGAAATAATTATCTTGCACTTCAACTAATTGTGTTTCTTAAAATAACATTTGAAAAAATGGCCAAGAGGTTGTGAATAAAATAGACAATTGGTCACTTCTCCGAGGTAAAAATAACTCTCAAATATAGATTATAGTCCTAGGAAATTCTTAGGAACCATGCAGTGCTTAGCCAAGTAGTGCAAGCATTTAATTGAAACTCTGACCTAAGTGGGTGAGTCAGTGGAATCCAATATCTAAAACACTCACTTTGATAAGTTTTCAAATGTACTCACTTTATCAACGTTGCATTATTTGTACCAAGAATTTATCTTATGAGCCATCTTCATAATATATTTATTGGAAACAGTTAAATATGATTGTTTGATTGTCCATCTAATATTACTTTCAGTGATGACCGATGTTGTGGGGTTAAGTTTTCATATTGGACAATTTGTCTTCCTTCTCTAGGACTGTTGACTATTGAGTGTCTAACTGCTCTAATTTAATATATGCAAACTGTCATACCTTACTTTTAGACTTATTATAGTCCATTCTATATGCATCAAAACCACTTTCGATGAATAAGGTACTATAAAATCAAGACTGATTTTCTTTTAGTACCATTCCTTTAGCAAATATCTCATTCAGATTCGCATCTTAGCATACCAAAATATTGATAGACATCATTGTCTCATGGGTGTTACAGCAAACAAAAGTGTAATTACAATGCTAAGTTAGAGAATAACTAGACATATGCTCATTCAAACACAAAATATAAACATAAACTTCTTGGATTGCAATGTCAACCTCAGTCGCACTCGAACACAATACCCTTGCCCTTAGGAGTACCTGTTCGTGCTGTATGATTGAAGGAAGGCTGAGATTTTGGGAAATCTTAGTAGCAACAACTTTTCATCATGTTAAATATGCAAAGCTATAGTCTAATGCATGTAAAAATAAGCCATAAGAACAAAACCTTAAGCATATACATGCTGAATTAACAGCAAGCTAATGCACGTTCCCTTAGCAGATAGATAATTAATCGTGCACATCTATGGCAATTAGCTACTCTGCCGACTATCTGCTGTATCATGGCCACGGAAATATTCATAACATTCATACAAGGAATTTTACGTGTTCTCATGCCTATCTATGGCAACATGGCACAAACAAAACAATGCATAATAATATGAGAGGAAAAGAGTCACTTCCTGATGTTATTTCTTCCTTTCTACCTTCTATTCGTTCCTTTCCTTGATAACCCTTTATTGGGCTCGGGCGTGTGTCATGGCTTGTCATTTATACAAAATTTAGAGCGCATTACATTCACCTTATTTACAATTCCATAACTTAGCTAGTTATTCCCTTAATCCCCACTTAACCTAGGATCTAATCTTATTCCTTAGAAACTTTGAAAATTCATAACTTAATGTAGAAAACTCCAATTAAAGTGGTTCAAGTCTCTATTTAAAGCTCTTCCAATCCTCTATCTATGAAAAATAATAGCCAGTCATCATATTAGGCACAAAAATACAGAATTCGAGCACAAATACTACTGTTCATCTGATAAAACTGGAACTTCCAGTTTCCCTTCCTGAACTTTAAAAATTCATAACTTCCATTGTACAGATCCAATTAATGTGTTCTAGGCGTCATTTTAAATCTTGAGATGTGTATTAATTGATCCTAAAATTTTGTGGGTAGAATAGACCATTTGACTTAGTTTAGGTTCACCCAAACATCAGTGCTCAAATCTGTAACAGTTTTGACTTTTGCGCCTAATGCTTCCAAAATTAGAGTTTTACTTGCACCCTACACAATTTTTGTGACAATCCTTACCTTAGCCTTTAAACTCACTAAAAAGTGATTTGGAATCAAAAGGAAGCCTCATTATGATCAAAGGGTCCAAAAGTTTCAATTTGAAAACTTTCAAGTTTTTGAAAGTCACTATTCACTGGTTTTAGGATCAACTTTGAAAATTCATAACTAATTGTGAAAAAATCGAAATTGAGTGCTTCCAATTTCTATTTGAAGCTTGTAAGTTCCTTTACAAGGGAAAAATACTCATTGAGTCATTTACTTGCCCAAATGATACAGTTTAATTCGTGAAAATGTACTGTTCACTTGGTCATTTTCTATTTTCCCAGGTTTTTCAATGATTTTCTTCAAACTTTGGAACTTAATAACTTTCTGTACAAAACTCCAATTCCAGTGTTCTTTGGCTTGTTTTGAAGCTTGAAATATGAAATATTTTTTTGGTAAAGTTTCATCTCATTTGGAGTCCATTTGCTCTATTTCCCATTAGCCCAAAGTTAGGGGTTTACTTGACTTAACTTTACCATTTCATCAACTTTTCCAATTTCAAACTTTGCCATTTGAAACCCTAACCTCTACTTCTTTCTTGACCATGTTAAAGCATGCAATTGAGGTTCCTTAACTAGAATATATCATCCATATGTGCATATGTATACATCACATATTACATGCCAACTTAAAACCAAAACATCATATTAATACATAACCAAAATATCATCCAAGAAGGCATTATAAATTTAACTTCATGCTTCCATAACCTTCTCTTTTCCCTTGGATGAACTTGCACCTAGAAATGGTTAGTGGGGGAGAGGGTGAGATTTTTTGAAATCTCAATAGCAAAGCTTACTAACATTCATGAAAAGTTTGCATGACATGCTTTAAGTTCATAAAATAGGTACAAAGTCAAATTGTGTACCAAGCACATATTCAATGCATATGGCCATAGCATAATGTTACTCATAAACACATTCAACAATGTCACAAAGTCATGCACATCATTAGAATAACTTCACAACATGTTAAGTAAAGTTAGAAATCTTTGCTACCTTTTAGATTTTACCTCCTCCTTAAGTACCTTGATCTTCTAACCATAGCTTTTTCTTTGTCACTTTATTGCCCTAGGAAATTAATAACATAATTAGAGCCATGAAAAGTGAATGCCCAATGGGCCACATTAGCCCTAAAGGCTTACTTCTACCCTTGGAGTTCTTACAACTTACATTTGGTTACTTTCTCTCTTAATTTCGCATGGTAACCAAAAGCTGTCAGCATGTTGACTAAACTTTGAAAAATCATAATTAATTCTATATAACTCCAATTGGGGTGGTTCAAATTCCTATGTGAAGCTCTTTAAGCATAGTTTCATATAAAAATACTCAATTTTGGTCATCACAGCCATATCATTCCCAGAATTTCGTCAAATACAAACTGTTCCAGATTTCATTCCAGAAACAGGACACAATTTCAAAAATTCATATCTCCCAGTACACAAGTCCAATTGACTCATATGACCTATCAAATTGAAGCTTGATAAGTCTACTTTAATTCTGGAAAGTTTCATGGTCATTGGATAACATTTGACCACACAAAAGCATGTTATAATTACACAGCCTCCAGAAAACGAATTTCACAGCCCTTCCTCTTTAACTTCCAAAAATTCCAATTTCATATACAAGCATCTAAAAATCATGAACACTTGTATACCTACACAAAAACTCATTTTGGATCCATTGGAAGCATTAAAATCATCAAATTCCAACTCCTTTTCCACTGTTCTGCAGCAGCACGAAAATGACCCTATAAATTGGAAAAATGTAATTTTTCAACTTCTAGCTTCACATACATGCATAAGCTCAATCCTAAACCATTTTCCTATAATTGGGCATCATAAAATCATCCATTTTCCTCCATGAACAGTGCCAAACAGTGATGCGTGAACAGTAACTTCTTGCTCAAATCTCATATATAACTTAAACAATTGCAATACAATCATCAATAGGTTCCTAAGCATGCTTGGAGTTGTTTTCTAGCAACACTTTCATCTAAATCTCACTCTTTCTTATTTCTCTCTCTCAAAAACTCAATATTCCAGCAGCCAAAATTCATCATAATCCATGAAATTAAACCATTGAAAGTGAAGAGGAGAGCCTAGAGATTAAAATAGAGAAGATTTCATCAAGAAATCCCAACTTACCTTGAAGTTTTGTGAAGATTTTCTTCTCTTGACCTCAAGAATGGAAGACACCATTTCCTCTCCTCCCTCTTCTCTTTCTTGTCGTGAAAAGTGGCTGGAGAAGGGCTGGAAGTGAAGGGAAAATGCTGATTTATTTAATCATGCATTAATGGAATCAATGGTTAGGATTTACTCTTATAAACTAAAGGAAATCCAAGAGATGAGACTGTGACACCTAAGGACCATGTGCTTGCTCCTAATTGGCCCTTAAAAAGTGTCATGATTTCTGTGAAAATCTGATTAACCATTTGGTTACTCTAACCAAACTGGATCCCATTCGGTTACTTTTACAGATTGCACTTTTTACCGGTAAAACTTAACTTTATTCTGGTAAATCTTTTTCTACTTTTCTTGAGATATTTTCTTTCTCATTTAATCTCCATATTTTCATCTTGAATATAACAAAATTATTATCCCCAAAATACCCTTTACTTATCTCAATTTTTACAGGATTATTTTATCCTGTCCAAAATCCCTGAAACGGAGCAATCGGAGAGCAACTTTCTTTTAGGGCCTTGCAAAATACTATATTTTTCACTTATTCTCATGCCCTTTTCCTTTTTCCAAAATGCCCTCTAGATGTTCCAAAATTAATTTTTGAATAATTATTTTTCAGGGATTTTTGGGTATTTTTTGAGTATTTTTCACAATTTTCGGGAAAATCGTCTTAAATATATACCGGGTAATAATTTTATTAATTACTACATAATTCACTGGATTTTCCATATTTTTCTCCAAATTTTTGAAGAGCTCCTGATATTTCAAATAATTATTTTTCCTCTTTTTTTCCCTTCAAAATTTCGTAGATGGAAATCGGGTCCGAATTTGGAAAATCCGTGTTACGTCATTGCGACCGATATGTAGAGATCTATCTTTTGGGCATCTGTAAATTTTTCTGATATTTTGGTCAACTGGTTGACTTTTTGACTTTGACTTTGACTTTTCTTTTGTCAAATGACCAAAATGCCCTTTAACTTTCTCATAATTACCATTTTGCCCTTACTTTTGATACTGAAAGACATTTATGTCCTTAGTCTTTTATTAAATGGCGTATGGGGTCCCTTTCCTGAAGGTTTTCCCATCCTCATATCACTCTGGGCAATTCTTCTTAACTCTGGAATTCCTACGGAACTCCGTGTACTAAGCTAGGTCTATCTTTACGACTTCCAACCTATTGTCTTTCTTTCTGTACTATTTACCTCTGATTTCTCTTTTCATTTCCTAGCTATCGGATTAGCATTTCATTCAGCTAGCATAGAAATTTATGGATATTACACTTCTGCTCTCCTTGAATCTTACCCTAATTAGGCCGTAAATAACCGCCCCCGGTCGGATCCAAGAAAGTGGGTCAGGTTATTTTCCCTTTGGAGCAAAATCTGGTGCTGACGTGTGATATTTACCGTGGCAAACTTGAGGTTTCATTGCGACGAACCTCTCCCGAGAGTTCTCTATTGGCTTGATTGAACTTTGGCCATGGTGAACTTTCCCAGAGCTGTTTTCATATGATCTTGTTCAAAGTTCCTAAAATGAAATAGCAAATATTTGAAGTACCTCTTGCTCAATTTAAGCACAATTATATCATTATCATGGCAGATGCACCCAAAATCACACTAATCCAAATCAACAACTCTAAATCTCAAATTAAGCACAAGAAGGATAATGAAAGGCTAAAATCGGATTAAAAACTCTGGAAATTCAAGTGTAAAAAATGGTATACATGAAGCTCAATCATTACAAAACTCCAATTGGAATGTCTTTGTATCGATTGGTGTTTGGGAAAGCATGTCATTTGCCAATGGAGTTAGAGCATGGAGCTTTTTGGGCTATTAAAAAGCTTAATTTTGATCATCAAGCTGTGGGTGAAAAGAGACTTCTCTAAATCAATGAGCTGGATGAATTTCGATTCAATGCCTATGAGAGTTCAAGGCTATACAAGGAGAAAACTAAAAGGGGATATGACAACAAAATTATTCCCAAGAGTTTTACCCCTGGTCAAAATGTGCTCCTTTATAATTCCAAGTTGAGACTATTCCCAGCAAATTGAAATCCAGGTGGTCAGGACCATTCAAGGTGCTTCAAGCTTCTTCTTTCGGTGTTGTGGAATTGGAGAATGAAAAGGGTGAAAGATTCAAGGCTAATGGTCAGAGATTAAAGCATTATTGGGATGGAGATGTGGATAAGATGGTGCCCATCATCCATTTCACTAAGGAAAAGTGACCAATGTGAAGAGTCAAGCTAAAGACTATAAACTAAGCTCTTCTTAGGAGGCAACCCCCGGTTTTTATTTGACGTATGCTTTTATTTTTTGGACCTTGCACAACCCTAGATTATGTGTTCCATTTTGATATCAAGGATTAAAAGCAACAGAGAGTGCAGATCAAGAAGAGAGGGGAGTTTACTTCCACTTTTACTTTGATTGGTTTCATTCACTGTTGATAGCATATGTTGGGAAATGACTGCTGGTTATATTTTGAAATTACATGTGATAGATGCTTAATCATGAGTATTAGAATGCACTTGATTGTTGTGTTGATATAGTGAGCATATAAGTTTCTACACTTGGATTTGGTTGCTCCTTCACTTTCTGTTACTTGTTGTTACATGTTCACATTGAGGGCAATGTGACATTTAAGTGTGGGGAAGGGTACCATTGACATTGTATCACTTGTCCTAAAGCTTTTGATTGATTTTGTGATAATTTTTAAAAAAATTGGAAGTTGGGTTTTGTTTGTGAACATTGTCAAAGTTGGTGCGATTTGGACTTGAAATGATTGAGTTGGAATATAAGTTTGTTTTGTCTTCTTGAAATGTTAGTAAACGGGCAAAGTTTGGTTTAGATGATTGATTGTAGGATATCAAAGACCTGTGAGGTATTGATCCTAATTTTAATTCTTTCAATAGGGAGTACACTTATTGTAGTTTCATCTCTAAAACTTGTCTAGAATCTCTGTTAAAGCTTTAAATCCCTTCTACATGCACAAATATGATTGAGGCATTCATTTTCATAGCTAGCTTGGCCAAATGTCCAACCTTTATGTTTGAAAATCCTTTGTTTCACCCCTTTGAGCCTAAACATTCATTTGAAATAAATTGCATAGATTAAATAGCCATTTGCTTGAGGTGATGCAATTTATTCATTCTCTCTTTATTTGTTGCTTTAGTAAGTGCTAAATAAATGAAAAAATTAGTTTTATATGAAGGTGTGAATTGTGAAAAAAAAATCATAGTTATAAAGAAAAGAACAACAAAAGAAAAAAAAAGAAAAGAAAGAAAGAGAAAAAAACAAAGGAAAAAAAAAGAAAAGAAAAGAAAAGAAGAAAGAAAAAAAGTGATAGTTTGTGACCTGTTTGTTTTCCATTTCTTCATTTTGAGTTTTATTGAAATATTTAGCACTAATTAAAGTATACATCCATTGCCATTTTCATTTGATTATCCTACCTGTTCATTATAACCCATCAAAGTCCTTTTGATTTGTGTATGCATTAGGATAATAACAGTGGAGATTGAGATGATAAACAGCCTATGGTAGATGGGTTACAATAGGTGGAATTGAGTGAAACACAAGCCCTTATGTATCTTGAGAGAGGAGTGTTAATGCTGGACTAGTGAGGGATGTTTTATTGTCTTTTATATTAATCAAATGACTTGCCTTGCTACTTGCTTTTTTAGAAAGTGGAAGTTGTAACACCTCCTATTATCCCCCTATATGTTTGTATTAGATCACTTTTGAACTACTCTTGGGCCTTAGATATAAAAAATTGTCCAAAATTGTGAATTTGAAATTTTCAAAAACGTAGAAAACGTTGTTACTGTTCACAGGGCATTTTTCCAGATTTCTGGCCCAAATTTTAAAAATTATAATTAATTTTATAAAAATTGAAATTGAGTGGTTCCAATTTCTAAATTTTACTTATTAAGTGATCTATAGGGAAAAAAAATACTCATTGGCCCAAAATATTGCCAATTTGAATCAGTTTATTCCGAAACCATTTACTGTTTTAATGGTCATTTCCAGTTTTTCTTGTAAACTTCAAAAATTCATATCTCTCAAAATACACATCCAAATTTTGCAAACTTTATATCATTTTAAATATTAGGATGTGTAGTTTCTGAATAGAAAGTTTCAGCTCATTTGAAGCTCATTTGCTATTTTTAATTCCCACGTGAAATAGACTCATTTTTCAGGGCTTTTGGAACCCCATCAACTTTGAAAACCAATTTTCTTAAAATTCACCAAAATCTCTTTTTGGTTCATTAACCCACCTCTAACATGCATGATCATTCCCTTACCATTCCTTGTTAGTTTTAGCCTATTTTCATGCATGCACCATCACCCATTCATATAGTACTTCTTGTAGAGGTTTAGGGTTACAATCTTAGCAACAACTTCAAAAGAGTTAGCAACTCAAATATTTATACAAAACCAAGCAAGCAAGAGCAACTTCTTCATGCATCAATAATCTTTTTGTTACCCTTGCTTGAGCTTGCACCTACATGAATAGTTGGTGGGGGATGAGATTTGGGAATCCCAATAGCAAAACTACATAACCAAAGTATTGTGAATGTGCATACATAACTTTGATGCATGTGTATGATCATATAAACATATGACATAGCAAACTACACTTTATCATGCATATGGCCATAGCATAAAAGTCACATTTCATACACAAATCATTCACTTTAATCATCATGAAAGTTCATGTAACATTCACAACTCATTTTCATAAACATAAGAGGAGGTTAGTAGTATTGCTACATTTGCTTAGCTTTCCTTTTTTTAACATAACTCCAAAGTTCTCTTGGATCCCTTCCAAATGTGCTTCAAATCCCTAAAGATCATGGCATAATGTTCACATAAACAAACAACCATCAAGATGCCATAAAACTTGTAAAAACGCAATAAACCCCTCTTTAGGTTTTTAAGAGTCCTACAAGATCAAGATGTGGTTTTTATGGCCCTTAAGGCTTCTAAAATCCATCTCTTAGATTTACCCTATATAAAACATCATTTTAAAGCCAATGGAACCATGAAAATACCCAAAATCATAGCCCTTCTATTTTTTCCTTAGCTTGGCCGAAAACAACAAAAATGGGGGAAGATGGGTTTTTCAAACTTGGTTCTTGTAACCATGTGTTTTCTTGCTTCCTAAACCCCTTTTCTTAACATTGATCAACTCAAATACACCTCCCCTGAGGCCAAACAAAATTTGGGCAGCACCTCCCCATAATATGGAGCTTCCCATAATTTTTTTTACAACAACTCAAGCAACCAACAACATAGCTTTTAATACTCAAGAAAGAATTTGCAACCATTTACCACCTTTAAAACCTTCTCTTTTACATTTTCAACTCTTGAAATCCTATCCATCATCTTCCCAAAAGAGAGGCTCATTCAAGAAAACAACTCAAGAGAGAGGTAGTAGAAGTTGGAAGGAGTAGAGAAATGGAAAGGATTGTGGTGTGAGTGAGTTACCTAGATGGTGAGAGAGTTTCTTCTTCTTCTTCCTCTTCCAAAAATGGCGCCTTGGCTAGAGATAAAGGAGAGAATTTTCAGACCAGAGAGAGAGAGGGAGGGGACGGGTTTGAGGGAGAAAGAGAGAGGATTTCCTAATTAAAATTTGTCTCTTGTAATTTGTGTGGTGGAAATTCATTCTTGGGGACCAAGTCTTGAAATACTTGATGGATATTGTGCCACTTGTCCTAGCCTTATTGTTTGATGAAAAAGTGCTTTTCAGACTGCCCTTGCTGGTCTGGTTGGGCTGACTGGGCCTCTGCCTGTCCAGTTACTTGATCCGGTGGCACGCATTTCCGTAAAGTAACCTTTACTCGGGTAACTATATTTTTACTTTTTCGAAGGCTTTATCTCTTAGGTGGCGCCATTCCCTAGACCTCCTTGCCTAGGTGGCATCATATCCTAGCCCATAGCATCTCCGGGTTTTCCTCGTAACTCATCAGGATTCCTCGATTTGCGTGCAACACTGTAAACGGACGTCTGACGGCCAATTTGACTTAAGGACATGAAAAAATCCTATATTTTTCCCTATTTTTCCCTTATATCCAGCTCTTTTCCATTTCTCAAAATTCTTCCCATATTTTCTGTAATTAATTTTTTAAGAAAATACTTTTTCGGGGCTTTCGGAAACTATTGTTCTCCGTACTTTGAAATTGCTCACACTGGATACTGGGTAATAATTTATTAATTACTTTATGACCCAACTAAACTTTTCTCAGTTCAGGTCTCCGGTGTTTGAGAACTCCTGCTATCTCAAATAATTAGTTCTCAGTCGTCCTTAACTCCAAAATTCCTTAATTACGAAAATGCCATTTACTTATCTCAATTTTCACTTATTTACGAAAATGCCACTACCTTCTTATTTCTTTCTTAATTACCAAAATGCCATCACTTTTTCTACTCTTTCTTAATTTCAACTTCACCCTTAGTTGACTTTTGACATTTTTGGTCAACTTTGACTTCTTAGTCAACTTCGACCAAATTACCAAAATGTCATTGTTATTTGATGACATTTTATGCCCTATGCCCTTTTTAATCAAAATGACCATTTTCCCCCTGTTATATAGGCCAAATAACCATTTTGCCCCTTAGTCATTCTACTTAGAATCCTTAAGACTAGGGACTTAGTCAATTTTGATCTTTCTTTCCACTAGACATTTTCCTCTATATTTTTCCTTATCTACGGGCCTTAGATTATCACCTAAATTTACCGGTCTAGCCTTTAATTCAAGTTACAAAAATATGGATATTACTTTTCTACCCCCTTAAAAATAAAATTCATCCTCGAAATTTACGTACCTTATTGGAATATCTCAGGAGATTTGTTCTTCATGTCTTGCTCCATTTCCCAGGTAACTTCCTAAACTGTTGACCCTTACTATAATACTTTGACCATTAGGATACTTCTATTCCGGAGCTGCTTTACCTTCCGGTCAATTATACTGGACGGTCCGACTTCATATGACAAGTTGTCTTTTAATTCCACGTTTTCATGCTCTACAACATGGGTTGGGTCAGGATTTTACTTCTTTAGATGGGATACATGGAAGACATTGTGAATCAAACTCAAATTTGTGGACAAGGCTAGCCGATATGCTACTGGTCCAACTCGATCGATAATCTGGAATGGCCCAATATACTTTGTACTAAGCTTATTTGTCTTCAAAGACCGACCTACTCCTGTTATTGGAGATACTCGGAGAAAAACATGATCACCAGTTTCGAATTCCAAATGTTGTCTTCTCTTATCGGCATAAATTTTTTGTCGACTCTGAGCTGCTAAAAGCTTCTTCTTTATCATCTCAACTTCAGCAGTGGTATGATCTACTAACTCTAGACCGTACATGTCCCTTTCTTTCAACTCTGTCCAACACAAAGGAGATCTACATTTCCTTCCGTACAATGCTTCATAAGGTGCCATCTGTATACTGGAGTGATAAATATTGTTATAGGCAAACTAAGTCAATGGAAAATACACACTCTAGGCTCCTTTGAGTTTTAGCACACACGCCCTCAACATATCATCGAGCATTTGTATCGTCCTTTCTGACTGTCCATCCATCTGTGGATGATAAGTGGTGCTAAAACTTAACCTAGTTCCGAGGACCTCTTGTAAAGATTTCCAAAATCTCGATGTAAACAAGGATCTTGGTCTGAGATTATATTCTTTGGCACTCCGTGCAATCTTACTATCTCCTTGATATACGTCTCTGCTAACTTCGTCAACGGCCAGTTGGTATGAACTGTGAGAAAATATACTGACTTAGTCAATCTGTCCACTATCACCCAGATAACATTATGATTTGCTGACTCTGGTAGCCCTACGATAAAATCCATCGTCACGCTATCCCAATTCCATTCAAGAATTACTGGACTGTGTAATAATCCTAGCGACCTCTGATGTTCTATCTTTACTTTCTGACAGGTAAGACATTTGTTCACGTATTATGTGATGTCTCGCTTCATTCTAGGCCACCAAAATAATTTCTTCAATTCATGATACATTTTGGTCATTCCAGGGTGGATAGTGTACTTGCTCTTGTGAGCCTCATCAAGTATCTTTTGCCTCAAAGTAGGCTTTGGAGGGATATAATATTGATCTCTGAACTTCACTATTCCCTCAGGGGTCTTATTAAATTCTTTAGCTCCCCCTTGACTCATCTGAGTTTCTATATTCCGTGCAAACAGATCCTCTTCTTGTGCTTCTCTGATCTTATCCTCTATATAACTACAGATCTAGGTAGTTCCATATCTGTCAGGTTCCACTTGCAACTGACTTAGTACACCCCAATCTCGGATGTTTTCTATCAGTCTCTGCTCTTTTATCATCATCATAGCCACCTGCGTCATCTTTCTACTCGATGCATCGGCAACTACATTTGCTTTACCTGGATGATACTTTATCTGGTAGTCATAGTCCTTGAGCAATTCCATCCATTGTCTCTATCTTAAGTTCAGCTCCTTCTGATCTTGTAAATACTTGAGACTTTTATGATCATAATACAGCTCGATGGTTGCTTCATATAGATAATATCTCTGTATCTTTAGAGCGTAAACAATCACTGCTAGCTCCAAATCATGCATGGGGTAATTTTCTTAATGCGACTTCAACTGCCGAGAGGCATAAGCTACTACTCTCCCCTATTGCATTAAAATACATCCCAGTCCATGCTTACTAGCATCACTGTATACCACATAGGTTTCTTTTGGATCAGGGATTATCAGTATAGGGGCCGAGGTTATCTTTTTCTTTAATTCTTGAAAACTAGCCTCGCATTTTTCATCCCACGTAAAAGACTGGTTCTTCCTTATGAGCTTAGTCAACGGTAAGGCAATCCGAGAAAAGTTTTGGATAAAACGTCTGTAATAACCCGCTAGGCCCAGAAAGCTTCTGACTTCTGTAATACCTCTCTTATCTTCACTTTATTATGTATTAGAGACCTTAATTAGATCACTTGAGGTAATTATATAAGCTAGAATTAGTTATCTGAGTGAATTTCATTACCAATTTTGAACTATCATTCATTAAAAACTTCACATTTTGGGCACAACTTTGGAAATTCACAACTAATTCTAGAAGAATTTAACCCAAGTGATATGGGTCTCTAAAGAAATCTTATTTCATAGCTTATAAAAGAATAATAATCCTTGAACCAAAATTAATTCCAAACCAAGTTGAAAAGGCTTGGAAAAATCACTATTCACTTGGTTATGGCGGAGGAATTTCGTCTCGGCCAACCTTAGTTTTCGTCGCGGCGAACTTTTGAACTTAAGGAAAATTTTACTCTCTGACCACTTTGCCCTGGCGAATTTTAATTGATCCCGGCGAACTCTTCCAGAATATCAGAATTTCTCTTGGGTCACTTTCGTCGCGGCCAACCCTCCGTTGATAGATTTTCTGCTAAACTTCAAAAATTCATAACTTTTTTTGTACAACTCCAAATGAGAAAAATTAGGACTCTATGGAAATCTTAAAAAGAGATCTATGTTCATACCAAATTTCAAGGCCAATGGAGTTCATTTGCTCAAAATATACCACATAGATTGATTAAAGGGCCTTTAAATCCCTTTTTCACCACTTTGCATGCTCAATTGCAACTTCTTCATGAATTTTACATCAAAACCCACATACTTTCATTACATAACATCAAAATGACTTAATGTAGGAGTTTAATTTATATTCCTCCAATAATTCATAATGATGCATACATACACATTAACTATTAAAGCCACATATCAAATGCAAGCTTTCCTTTAGCTTTAGAAGCCACTCACCTTTCACCTTGCACCACCTTGCCCTTGCTTCTTATGCTTATGCCTATGGTTTGTTATTGGAAAGGGTGAGATTTCAAAGAAATCCCAGTAGCAAACAGCTCTAACAATACATCAACATGCATGATTATCTAAATAAAACAATTATGCCATGTAACACAAATCATAAACCTTACTCCAAACACATTTGCACAAGGCCAAGGCAATCTTTGCATAGCTACAACCATGCATTTTCACAATCAATGTTATTCATTTTAAGTGGCTATAACCACAAATCAAACATGGCAATTAACAAGTATATAAATCAATGCAAAGTTGATGTCAAAGATAGGAGTGTTGTTACCTTGAAACTTTAACTTTCCAATGGCACAAAGTGGCTTTTGTTGATACCTTGCTTTGATGATAAAAAAACCTCAAATTATGGCAGGATTTGGAATCTGGAATAATGTTTTTCAAATAGTGTTGAAAATTTCAGAAGAGTTTTGAAACTCGAGTCACATGTTTTGCAAACTCAAGTCCTATAACTGATTCTCAAAACTAGATATTGAAACTGGAAGTTTTGAAAAGAAGTTTTGTGTTTCAGTTCAAAAACTCGAGTCTTAAGTTTTCAAAACTTGAAGTTCCATAACATGCAAACAAAACTGGAAGTCAAAACCTAGGTTCCAACTTCAAGTTTTCTCATCACGTTATAGAACTCGAGTTCCAGGTTTGCAAAACTCGAGTTCCACAACTGTCACTCAAAACTTGAATTCAAAACTGGAAGTTTTGCCTGGAAGTTTTCACACAACTCGAGTCCTTCATTTTTCAAACTCGAGTTCCATGCCTTGCAAAATATTCTCAGTTCAAGAACTCGATTCTCAAAACTCGAGCTCTCACTGGAAGTTTTCCAGAACTCGAGTTCATGATTTTCCAAACTCGAGTCTCGAGCACTTTTTCAACTGAACAGTTTTAGAACTCGAGTTGTCACTTTTATAACTTGAAGTTTTTCAACTGGACTTCAAAACTTGATATCAAAACCTGAAGTTTTATATAAAAGTTTTTCAACAGAACCTCAGAACTTTCAATTGAAAACTCGAGTTATATCTAAGAGTTTCATTTCTGAAATATCATTTGATGTGCTAGAACTCGAGTCATTGGATGATTAAAACTCGAGTTCTCTATTTTCTCTGATATGCTTCTAACAGTCATCTGATCTTTTCTCCTCGTGCCTGAAAAGTTTAATTTTTACCTAACCTCATAATTGCACTTTAGTTCTTTCATGAAAATAGCCAGGTTGTCTGAAGGATAAAGACAAGCATTTATGATTTACTCCATTGACGTTGAACGCAGTTATGCCGTCATTTTTGACAAACCAGAAAGGCATTGAATAAATTAAAAGACCAAAAACTCGGCGTCTGTGTGTAACGGATAGGAGCGTCTTCCAATGGGTATTAAGTTACTGTGCAATTGTTATTGAATTATTCAGATATAAATTAAGAAGCAGTGAAGACAGAAAGGATAGAAAATAGAACACAGAACGAATAAACCTGATAACGCCATTACTGTCTCTCTGTTATCTTGTAAATTTTTGTGAGCTTCATTATTTGACTATCCACTCTTTCAGAGAGTTTATTCTGTCAAATCTTATTGTATTCTTGTGAGATATTCAAGGTTGGGACCTTGGATTTGTTGGGTTGCAAAAGAGTGAGAAAAACAGAGTGCGTCAGATTCTGTTTTATTGCGTATTGTGAGGGGGAGTGAGAATCTCTGTGTAAGAGCCTTGTTTGTTGATTAGTGGATTGGAAATCTCAGGAGGTGCCCTGAGGACTGGACGTAGTTCAGGAGGACCGAACCAGGATAAAGCTACTGTGTTCTCTTTCTCTGTGCTCTCACCGTGATCTTGTTTAATTTCTGTGATTAAGTTTTTATTTTTGAAAACTGACCAATTCACCCCCCTCTTGGTCATATCCTGCACTAACATTTGGTATCAGAGCAGGTCTCTTGTGTAAAGGATGTAACTGTCTCAAGAGCGATCATGGCAGGATTTGGTGAACACGTAATGACTGATTGAGCATCTATCACCAGACCACCGGCATTCAACAGCCAGAAGTTCTCCTTTTGGAAAATAAAATTTCAGAACTTTATTATGGCTATTGACTTTGATTTATGGGACATTTTTGAAACAGGAAATATCGTGCCAATGAAGAAGGACAAAGATCAGCTGGTTCCAAAGATGAAAGCAGAATTCGATGACGAAGACAAGAAAAGGATGCTTCTGAACAGAAAAGCTGTCTTAATGCTACAAGCAGCTTTAAATGAAGATGATTTCTTCAAAGTCTGCACTCTACCTTCTGCTAAACATATGTGGGAAGCACTGGAGATTACGTATGAAGGAACTGAAGCAGTAAAGGAAAGCATAATGAATATGCTCACTACTGAGTATGATCTTCTCAGAATGAAAGATGAAGAAACGATAGCAGAAATTCAAATGCATCATACTCATTTAATAAACAAGCTGGCAGCCTTAGGAAAAAACGTACGATCAACGCTCTCAAGTCAGAAAAATTCTCAACGTACTGTCACCCAAATGGGAAGCAAAGGTAACAGCCATTGAAGAGTCTCGAGGAGAATCAATGACTTCAGTGGCAGCATTATTTGGTAGTCTTGCTGAGTGTGAGAGTAAACAAAAATTCAAAAAGGAGCTAGCCAACATTGATGAAAAGAAGAAAAAGGGGCTGGCACTTAAGACGGAAAAAGAAAAAGAGAAGGAACCAGAAACAGAGGAAGACAATGAAGAAGAAGTAGAAGACGAAGAACTTACGATGGTGGTTTGTAAGTTCAGGAGAATGTATCGAAAAGATCAACAGACCAGAAGGTTTAACAAAGGGGGATTGGCGTGCCCTGTCTCGCAAATCGCAAAACAGTATTATTGGTCAACCTTGAAAATTTGCCAAGAATTAAATTTATAATCTCCAAGGGTTGTATAGTTGCAACCCAGGGTCGTTCTCACCGGAAGCAAGTCGTGCGCCAAATAGTTCTTAGCTTATGCTTGTGTTTGCGATGCAAAATGCAAATGGGGTTTTGGTTTGGAATGAACTAATCTACTTATCTAAATGCAGAAATTAAAACTTGTTTTTGGTATTTTTGGATTAGGGAGGAAAATTAGG
>JANTPZ010139804.1:0-28150 GCA_025593235.1 Vachellia pachyceras | reverse complement strand
GTGTATAATCATCTGAAAAGGGATAGAGGAAGACCAAAGCACACTCTCAAGGAGTAAAGTACTATGGTTTTCTTAAATTGCCCCTTAATATAATTGTAGAAGACCTAAAAACAAGAAACATACTTTGGCAAATTCCTCAAGAATGATTTCCCTCACAAATTCACCCTGCAAGTTTAACCATGAAAGCCACATAGATTAGGAGAAGAAACTACTACCATCAGTCAGTAGATGGAAAACATCTCAGAAAAGACAGACTTAAGCTACCTTTTCCGTTAGGGTAAAAGAAAGGACTTCCTTTGTCACCATCCTTGAATCACTGCTGCCATTTTGTCTTTTAACTATGGCCTTATCTGTTTTGGCACGGAGAGACTGTCATTAAGAATTTGTTAGTTTGAGTAGTTAAAAAGGAAAAGTAATAAACAGAAATTAATCGGAAAGGGGCTAAAAACACTGTCTTGTGCAATTTCGCATATGATTTCTCCACGAGGCTATTTTTTTTGATTAACTCCACGAGGCTATGTTGATCTTGCCAATAGAGATCTAGCCCATGGGTATACTGTCTCAACTTAGTAGGGATGGGCATAAATTTGGGTGAGCGAGCTCACATTTAAGTCTGAATGTAAAGCTTATCCAGCTACGAGAGGCCAGTGGGCATGACCAACAATGATAATACATTAAAGTGTTTACTTCATATCATTTGCCTTCATTCTTTGTCTTATATTATGCCTCATTTTCCTCACACGATCATTCAATTGTTTCTAATAAATCAACCAAAAAAAAAAAAAGCAAGTGCTTGGAACAAAAAAAAAAGTTCTGACACCATGATTTTGTTAATCATTTTTGCTAAGCACGTTATTCTGTATGTGCACATAAACTGGGCCAAGCTTGAGGTTTACCTAAGAGCTTGAGCAATTACTTGACCTTTAATAACGGGCCTAAATAATGTTGGGCAGAGATCTGAGCCCAAACTCAACATTTGAAATCCTATTGGGTTTTGACAAAAGGGCGATGAACTAGTCCCGTTGCCAGTCTTCTAGAGCAATGTGATATATTTAAGAGCATGACTCCGACAGGAGATAAAAAGTGGTAATGTGAAGGGTTTCAACTGTCCTAAAAACAACTGATAATGATTTAGATTGAACCAATCTTGCTTAATGATAGAGCTGTTAAATTTGCATAGACATATAAGAGGAAATCAAGGGAGACCAGGAGGGCAAATGAAAAAAATACTGCTGGTTTAGATGCCTGTTCAACGGATCCTTACTGAAAGGGAAAGTAACTTCTGGCATACTGATGTTTTTTGGGCTGCTTAGGGTTATAGCCTATGCTGGGGGCTCTGAAAGTCACTTTTTGGGTTTTCACAGTCTCTCTACCGTCTGTAGAAAGCTCATAGAATGTTAGTGTGTAGAGGAGAGACTGCCCTCTCAAATGCCAGTGACTTGAGTTATGTACTTGTGTGTCCTGTGATTTTAGTAGTAGTTTCTGTTCTTAGTCAGATCTGGGTGTAACAGGGGAATAGGGTTTTGCCCAGAATCAGTGGAATCCCTTTTTGTAACACTGATTTGGTACTTACAGAATCTAATAGCAAAACCTAAGGATTTCCCTCACCTTTTCTGCTGTATTTTTCTGATATTATTGTCTGCTTTTATCAGCAGGGTTATATCACTTTACCTGTCAACTTAAAAGTCAAAAGGTCGTTCACCAAACAGAATCAATATATGAAAACTTTCCATATACATGACTTCATATTTCCCACGGGTACGAATAAAACAAAATCGAATAAGTAAATGTTTCAAAATATTAAACACGATACTGGGTTTGTTACTCAACAAGAAAGATAAACCAACAAGAAATACCAAGTTCCTACGTAATTTAACAATGCAACCTCAAATAGACAATAGTCACCAAAGCAAAAGCAAAAAAAAAAAAAAGGAAAAGGAAAAGGATAAAGTTACCTCTGCTACCAAAGACTCTAGACGATCTATTCTGAACATTCCATCCTGATTAAGAACATCAGTCAATATTGCAATTTGTAATTGAGTCACCAAAAGTGAAAAGGTATGGTAATGAGAATTTGAATTCCATTTTTAGGTCAAGTAACATATAAACGTGTTTTTTTCCTTTCTTTACCTTATAAAGAAGAGTCTTCAAGGAAGCCCTAAGCTGAGGAGAACTGTCAGTAAGTACTTTTTTAGCAATAAAAGGGTAAGTACTGCCCAGAACTTTGTACTCGGGATTAAAGGCAACAGCAATTCCTTCAAGTACAGCAAGACTGAAAGAGCAGACAAAATTTTATGAATTATAAGGAACTAAGTAGAGACATCAACTTAATACTACATTCAAAAACATAACCTTCGTATAACAAGTGAGAAGTATGAAGGTATCCTGAATTTGAATTTATACCTGGAAAAAGAAGACAACATAGCAGGTCAAAAGGTAACAGAAAGAATGAGCCAAGCGGCAGCAGGATGAAAATAGCAGGATAATATATAAAGTATGGAATTGATTCAGTCTATTATAAGCTAGTAAATTAACTTTACATCCCCCACAGGAGTTGGGTTCAGAGAATAATTAAATCCTGTAGATTGAAATCTCAAACAATATAGCCCGTTTGGGCATCCAAAAGCCATTCTTGCTCTTACCAAGACAAAATTTTTCTCACATATTTACCTCAAAATCTGTGTCCGTTCTCCCAACGGACTAACCAAACAAGCCCAATATTTGTCATACAACAGGCCAATTCAAGCCAGCATAACAATGTAGAACAAAATCTAGTCTCTTTAGTTTTGCTGCAACTGAATCACTCCCATGGATTGAGTTGGCACTCAAATCAGGCTATTTGTTTAGCACATTAGGCTTATCTTGGCCACATATAAAAGTCAACTGTTTCCAATTCGGGTCAGTATGAGACGATCAATACCAGTGAATATTACTTTTTATTGTGTTGTAAAATTGTAATTATAAAAATTCGACTAAATTTTATAATTTTATTATCATATAAATTTTACTAAAATATATATGGTTAGAAGGTGGATGTCACAGGTGTACAAATCAGCCATGCAAATATGGTTATGTTTTAATGTAATATACATAATTAACATTCATAGGTACATTTTAAGGGCCATTGACAAACCTAGAAAACTTACAAAAAATATCTGGGTCCTAATATTACATGGCTTAATGTAAAGAACTTACATGGTGGTTCCTAAGTTTCCTAAAAGATCTCCGAAGCTGATATTGCGAACTCCTCTGGCCACGGCATTTTGGAAGACACCTACATCAAAATAATGTAAGCAATATATATCAGTAGTTAGTAAGTTCCCTAGAAAGGAAAGGCAATTAATTTCTACAGCCAATTACAGTCAGCAAAATATTGAAATTCACCTAAACATAATAAAGTAAGAACCTGTCAAGGCCTTTGTAACAGCTTCTCTGTTAGAAGTTGGTGGAAGAAGCCTGATATAATTTACAATTAAATTAGACCTATATCAATGAGAACAGCCTACTCAAAAAGTGAAAATTAAAATGTAATGTAATCATATTTGAAAAATACCCAAGAGTGACAAAGTCCTTTGCCAATGCATCATAATCACGATTTACAAGATGGAGACAAGCTTCAATGAAACCAACACGCAATTCTTGTTTAAATTCACCTGTCATACCAAAATCTGGCACCAAAAGGAGAAAAAAGAAACATGAAAGAAGTTTGTCAAATGTATAACCATGTTTAATGAACTAGACAGGTCGAATTGCTTGTAAGTAATGTGCAGCTGAGAAAGGCTTGACCTTTGCCACTGAATTTCATGCCCATGAATGGCATTTTTACTGCACTCAATGGCTATGAATTTCCTGCAGGTGAAACCCAGCCAGTGCGCTAACATTTGAGGCATCACACTGACAGCCAGCTAACAGGTGCCAACTGATTCTTAGCATTAAGCCATCTCAGATACGACTGGCAACTGAAAAACGACTTTTACTCTATACTACTGAACTATGTCTAGTTGATTCCCTGCTTTAACTCAGAATTTTAGGATCCTGAGTTTAATCCAGCACTTTCAGAAAGTCCTACGTTTCTAGCAAGATATGGCTTTGCTTTAGAGTGTTTTTCACAAGGTTGGGCTACTCACCTCCAATGCTAGTTTAAATAGGTAAGTTGCCTTGAGTCAAACAAAATTAGAAGATACTGTCATTGTACTAAACTTTATAAACATGATCTTGATCTGATCAAGCCTAAAGTGTATAATAATTATAATTATAAACCATATAAACATCAACAATGTCGGAGAGGGAGCATTTTGAGAAATTACCCGCAATTGATCATAGAGTTGATCTTGCTATGTATCACAGCTAAATAAAAGTTAAGCATGCATATTAATATCACATAGGACTTGTCTTAACAACTGAAGCTTTAAAGGTGAATCAGTCCTTGACCAGGTATTAGGACCTCTGTGAGATCTGGTCCAAACTCAAAAGTTCAATCTCTTCCTCTCTCACTCTTTCTTATTACATTATTTTTTATTTTTCAAGAGTATTTGGGGTCCATCAACGTGCTTCAAGCCCTACAGGCTTTTTTCCCCAAGGGGCTTTGTTTTATATGTTGTTTGTGTGTGAATACCTTGTTGGGTATTCACCAAACAGCTTAAGCTTTAGCGATGAATCAGTTCTTCACACGGTATTTTAGGGCTTTGATGAGGGCTTCAATGCTTACCACCCCCAATATGTTTTGACAATGCTTCAAGCCCTAGTGACTATAACATAAGGGACTGTCTTTGTGTGTGTGTGTGTGTGTGCGTGCGTGCGCGCGCAAATATGATCTGTAGCCCTCCGCCAAACAGCTTAAGCTTTTCAGGATGGCTTGGTTCCTCATCAAAGCGAAGACCTCCAAGTAAGGCAAGAAAGAAGAGCTTTTTTCCTCGGTCATCCAAAAAACTGAATGGGGGTCAAAAGATCTAACAAAGAAAGAATCAGAAACATACAAAAACCAAGGTCTATCATAAGGGCCTCAACTTTTATCCTTGCCAAACAAGATAATTAGTGCAGACAACAACCAAGAAGCCAACATAAAATAAAGCATACAATAAAGTGCATAGGAAAACACATTGCATTATATATTTCAATTTTTTTAACTCTTAAATTACCTAAATAAGCTAGCTTTCCATCATATGTACGAAGAAGATTGCCAGGGTGTGGATCTGCATGATAGAATCCATACTCAAGAAGTTGATTGAAAGAGCAGTAAACTCCCACCTAATTATCATGAGAAAGGAAGGATGAGCTTGCTTAGTTCATTGTGTAAAAGCTGATTGGTAACAGAGTAGACATTAAAAGAAGAATGTCTGCATTCAGTTTCATAAATGACCTCAATCAAGTAGAGATCCTTCACTTCTGATAACTTCTGCCCCTACAATGGATGTAAAAAATTAAAAGAGAATTACATCATCAGAAGTTTCAGAGTTATGCAGAAGGGAAGAAAAATCACCTACAAGAGAAAATAGCTTTTATTTCTATATTCCTCTTGAATTTCAAAGGGATGACACTTGAGGCATCCTTGGAAATTATTCTTAAAAAGAGTTTGACAAGAGAAATACAGTAAGACTGCTAGTTTTCTCATCATTTGACTTTGTAAATGGCAATATTCTAATCCATACCAGCATTGAAAGGAAGATTCAGAATAGTTTCTAAAAAGTTTGAGATACACATCTTATGCCCCAAGTTAATTTAAAACCACAGATGTCATTGAATTATCAATATATCTGTATGAAATACTACCACCAGTCCTTATTACAAGATGTTTCAGACATTCTCATGCAGCTTAAGAAAAGTTATCACATGGATTTGTTTCTCCAAAAACATCCAAGTATTCCAATTATATACCCCTATTCATCTTCATTCTTTGTAAAAAGAATATCATAAAAACTGGGCTCGAGTCATGAGAACACTAGTTAAAATTCTAAATTTCTAGGGGTAAAAAGGAAAATCATTTGATTTTTTGAGACAACACATTGTAACTTGGTTCGACTTTATGTTTTAGAACACACCTTATATATAAGACAGGAGGGAATATAAAATCTATAACAAGCTACATTGTTCACAAGCCATGAATGATGTGGTTCATTCCTAATGCTTCATGCAACATGGGATGAATCTCTAGGTCCAGCTCAACTAAAGTAAATAGACAACCCAAGAAAGATGAAACAAATACCTCAATCCATTCCATGACAATGACCTTACGGGTTGTGTACTCCGTATACATTAGGGGAACCACCACATCCTCTATAGAGCCATATAAATTCCTGCTCATCACACATAATGAATAGCAGAAAAAGAATTCATGATGCATTCATTGATGTTCAACGAGAACTTAATTCATCATCATTAGCAATGCTAGGTCTAAAATCTAGTACAAAAAAGGAAAAAAGACATAATAAAACATTCAAAAGCCAGGAAGGGACAGCCATGGTAACTACTTGTAAAGAAATTATTAGCAAGTCAGAGATTTTGTAAATCTATGACAGAATTATGAAGGAGCTAGCTAGACAAACTTTCAGCCTCTTAAAGCTCAAATCCAAGTCACAATATGAGAAAGATGACTGGTGATCAAAGTAATACAAATGTGTGTAAAATGAGTCGGCTACCACAAAGTAAACCATTGATAGTGTGCACTTACCTAAACTTGAGACCATTGCCAGCTTCATTATTATAGTCCATCTCCTGCATTCAAGGTGATTTACCTGTATTCAATTTTAAGTTCTAAGAATTATAACTTACGTAAATATACACAAGATTTGATAAGCTTAAGAAACATTTTGAATCATTGCATGATTCAATTCTCTAAGGTTTTGAGCCTAACTATATTAGGAAATGAGGGAATAATGTTGAAAATAAGTTTCACCGATTAAAATTTAGATCAAGTAACGTTATCCTATTAATCAGAGTTCTCATAATAAAAAAGGATCACCTGGCATAAACTAATACATTTTTCAACACAAGAGGAAGTGGAATTTACAAACCATATGGATGAAAATATCATCCCATCCCATCATTTTAGAAAAAATAAAAAAGATGAAAAGGAAGAATTGGATTTGGGAGAAGTCAGAGGAGAAAAGAAAAAGGGAGGGAAAAAAACAGAAATACTTTTTCAAATATCAACCAGATTTTAGAATTCATTTGAGTCCAATGCCCTATAGGTTCAAGTTTTACGTGGGGTGTAAGACAAAAAAGATTATGAAATATGTATACTCCCAAACAAAGGAGACAAGTTATTTTAAAAAATAATAAAAAAGAGGTAATCAGCCAACACTAAGAATTGTTGAGATCCTTGTACTGATTATTTAGTTCATTTATCTTGCTTTCCTAATCTGATTTTCTTTCCTTTTTTTTTTTCCCTTCCACGAGCCAAGTGAACAAAAAAAGCACAACATTCGAGAAAGAATATGAACCCCAATACTGGCAAGGAACTAAGTATATTTAAGCTACAAAGGCCAACTCGCAAGGTATATTTAAGCTATGAAGGCCAATTCGCAAGGTATCAAAACATTTACAGACATTAAATACCAAACGATATGGATTCTAACTAAGTGCTCTCATCATGAAACTGAATTCTAACCAAGTACTGTAATTATTACTCCTTACTGAAATTCAAGCACCCCTGTTAAGTAATTGGACTTCAACCCATATAAACCAACTAATAATACAATCTGTTGACAGATCAGTGTCAAAAGTATGTGGACGATTATGAGCATGAACAATCTGATGATTCTATTAGCTGATAGCAACGATACATATAGGTTCATAAGAGAATCCAAATAATAAATGCAAATCTAACCTGATTTGAAGATAATTTAGATCCCTAATCTTCATTATTTTATCCTAAATATCCTCTAAATAATCTCCTAGGATCAGCATAAATAATAAATTATTATTTACATAATTACCATACTCCCCCTCAAGTTGGATCATAGATATTGATCATGTCCAACTTGCTAACAAAGCCTTCAAACATTTCTTCTAACAATCCTTTAGTGAGCAAATCTGCAAGTTGCAATTTGGTTGGAATATAGGATAGACAGATTATTCCATCTTCAACCTTTTCTCTGATGAAATGCCAATCCACTTCCACATATTTGGTTCAACTATACTGGATAGGATTCACTGCGATACTTATAGCAGCTTTATGATCACAACAAAGTTTCAACGGAGACTCCATTTGTAGATATGCCTCTTCTACTACTCGCTTTAGCCATAATCTTTCCATTATTCTTTGGGCTAATGCTCTTAACTCGGACTCAGCACTGCTTTTAGCCACTACTCATTGTTTCTGACTTTGCCATGTAACCAAATTTCCCCACATGAAGGTGCAATACCCAGAAGTTAACCTACTATCCTCCTGCGCTCCTGCCCAATCAGCAACACTATAGATTTCAACTGTCCTTAGGTCATTTTTCTTGAAGAAAAGTCCTCTCCCAGGTGTGCCCTTCTAGTACCTTAGAATTTTATACACTGCCTCCATGTGTTTCTTTCTAGGATCATTCATGTGTTGACTTGCAACACTTACCGCATAGGCAATATCAAGACAAGTATGTGAGAGATAAACTACTACGATGGTTTTTTTGCTCAGCAATCCCATTTTGTTGAGGACTGTTAGGACAACTACTGTGATGGACAACCCCATTGGACTTTTAGAAATCATTTAATGTGGCATTGAAGTATTCAATCCCATTGTTAGAGTGGAGAATCTGAATAGTGGAGTCAAACCAAGTTTTAACATAGTTGAAGAATTCAACAAAGACACAAGCAACATCAAGTTTTTCCTTTAAAAGATACACCCAACACGTGTGTGATAATCGGTAAAGGTGACAAAATATTTGGAGCATGTGCAATTAGGAATACAAGAGGGACTCCAAACATCACTATGAATTATAGAGACGGACAAGTCGGTTTATAACTAGAGGGAGAAAAAGTAGTACGGTGGTGTTTGGCTAATTCACAAATATCACAATGAAAAGTAGTGTCTTTTCTCAAAGAAAAATTAGGAAACAAGTATTGCAAATATGAAAAGCTAGGATGTCCCAGTCATTGATGTCATAATAAAACATTATTCTCAGGAGTGGAGGCAGAACCACTTAAGCAGGAGCATAAGATGCGGACAGTAGAAACATTGAGGTAATAAAGCCCATCATATTCTTCATTCGTGCCAATCATTTGGCTCGATAAGAGATCTTGAAAGATACAGTGAGTAGGGAAAAAATGAGCTGAGCAATTCAATTGTTTAGTTAATCTACTAATGGACAAAATATTCCACACCAAATGAGGCACATGTACTACAAAGTCAAGATGGAGTTTATCATATAAATGAACAATGCCAATGCCAGTAATGGAGGTGGACAAACCCATAGCGGTCTTAATTGCCTCAGACCCGATTAATGGACGATAAGAGACAAACATCTGAGCTTTCAAGGTCATATGATCAGATGCACCAAAGTCAACAATCCATTTTGAGGGTAAAAAAGAAGTGTGTAAAGCAATAGAGAGGTACCTTTCTAAGCAACGAAAGCAGAGGTCATGGGCTTATGTTGAGTCTATAGAACATTAAGCACATTAAGTAATTAATTCATATTAAGTAATTCCTCAGTTAGTAAATCCAACTCTTGCCAAAGAGCCACCAATTACAGCCTATAATCCATGACACTGCGTGTACCTTGGGAAGATTTCCAGATGCGGCATCGTAGGTCGTACAGATGAGAGAGGTCTTTACCATCAGAGTAGGATTCACGAACAACATCCCAAATGTCATGGGCAGACAGGAGGTACATGAAACTACGTTTAAGGTGTGGTGACATGGAGTTGATTAGCCAAGAGGAGACCAACGCATCATCCATCGTCCATTGAGAGCAGAAGCAAAATCTGACAGAGGCTTGGCTGCACCTGTGAGGAACTTGAGCTTGCCACGGCCACTGACAGCAAGACGAACAACCTAGGCCCAGTCATTGTAGTTGGTTGACATAAACTTCTCAAACACGTTGGCACCATGAGAAGCATCAAGGCCAGCACTCAACCCAAGGGGAGTGTCGGCCTTTGTGATATCAGATGTGGAGGACCCATCCTAAGAAGCCGTCGCCATGGGTGGGGCAACGGCCTGTGGGCCTTCAATTGAATAGAAGGAAGAAGACGAGCTCAGAGTCGTCCCTGCTCTGATACCATGTGGATGATTATGAGCATGAACAATCCGATGATTCCATTAGCTGATGGCAACGATACATATAGGTGCATAAGAGAATCCAAATAACAAATACAAATCTGACCTGATTTGAAGATAATTTAGATCCCTAA
Source organism: Vachellia pachyceras (assembly GCA_025593235.1). Classification (NCBI taxonomy): domain Eukaryota; kingdom Viridiplantae; phylum Streptophyta; class Magnoliopsida; order Fabales; family Fabaceae; genus Vachellia; species Vachellia pachyceras. The sequence goes on along the minus strand of JANTPZ010139804.1, from coordinate 17,821 downwards.
TCTTCTCCACTATTTTATCCTAAATATCCTCTAACTAATCTCCTAGGATCAGCATAAATAATAAACTATTATTTACATATATTGTTTACATGATTACCACCTTATATTTGCAGGCTCGCAGCAGCATCAAATACAAGCAGTGTCTTGCACGCATTTCACTAATAAGTGAGACCACACATACATAAATTAAATAATCCTCAATTGGCAAGAAGATATCAAAACTTTTCTACCATCAAATCCTTGTTTACACACATTCCACCACATAAACATGCACAGTGAAAAGTTCAATTGAAGATACGAGGATATCAATGCATACCCGAAAAAGACTTGATGCCCACTCGTCAACAACAGCCTGCATGTATAAGACAAAGCTTAGCAATGATAATCATTTTGGCATCATTGGGCTTGTTTGGATAGCCCGTTAGGAGAACGGAGGAATTTTGTCTCGGTAAGCGCAGGAATGGATTTTGGTTGCCCAAACGGGCTAACCAAACAAGCCAAATGTAACTAAATTTTACACTCCTTCCATTTAATCTCAGTCAGACATTACACTACCTGAAGATCAGTATTAAATTTGCCAGCTTTCCTAATGAAACCTGCCAGAAAACGTAATATTAACATGTCAAGGGAAATTGCAGCTTGGACTCCTGGTCTTTGGACTTTAATAGCAACAACTTTTTCCCTTTGGCGAAGCCTAGCTTGATAAACCTAGTTCCACAAAGAAATTCCAATTTTTAGGAACTAGGAGCTACACTTGAACAACAATTAAGAACTCACAAAAATTCCAAAACCTTAGAAAGATGAAAACATAAAAAAATATATAAACCTGCCCCAGGGATGCTGCAGCTACAGGTGTAGGTGAAATCTCTGAAAATAGTTCATCAATAGGCAAACCAAGTTCTTGTTCTATCATATTGAAAGCAACTTCCGTAGAAAATGGGCTTATTTGATCTTGCAACAATGAGAGTTCATCCAAATATGATGGTGGTATCAAATCCTACAAGCATAATTTATTTGAAAATTTTTATATATCAAAAACAGTCACTGTAACAAGGAAACAATCCTGCAAAATGCAAACAGGAATTCCCATCCTCCTAAATAAGCAAGAAAACAGACATGAACTTCAGAACATGATTGAGAATAATAAGGTTAATGTATCTTATTAGCAGATAGGATACCAATGGTGAATCAAATACCCAAACAACAATCAAGTTATATATATTATCAAGTAACTGTGTAGGCCATTGGCTCATTGCAACAAAAGATCAAAAAGGGCAGAAGCAAGAGTATGTAGCAATAATAAACATCCTGATACAAAGTGCAACAGTATTATGTTTTGCTATGTTATATGTACTTTAAATAGCATAACTGAATTTGCAGAGAGAATCAATCCCAAATGGCATTTATATTCGCATTCAATTAGCATATTGAAAATTGACAAGAGAAGAAGCTTTATGACTATAATAAAAGACCAGCAATATATATAGAAAACCGAAAACCAGGTTACATGCAACTTACCGGACGAGACGACACGGCCTGAGCAATTTTAACATATGCCTGCAAGAAAGTAAATAAAACTTTCATTTATAAAATGTTTTTTATCCAAAACTACTGAAAAAGTTGTAAACGATGTCACTGGATTAGAAACTTTAGTAGATTGGAATCATATAACTAAAACACTGTGAAATACAACTATAATAAACAATATCATGCACATAATTCAGCATCTGTAGCAGAGTAGTCTCAGTGACAAAACCCTTTTCAATACAAAAAAGCCCATTAGACCTACCAAATATTATGAGATATTCCATAAAAATAGCAGTTACGTAGGGGACTCTTGTAGGCATTACAACAAGAATCTTGATAAAAATACTAGTAGAGGTGTGTTGATCCAGACAATTGGACAATTTTAAGTTGATTACTGAGCAATGCATTGGAGTTTTTACTTGGGATTTCCAGTTTCGGTTATTAATATTCTGACGATAACAAAATGTACTTCATTCTTCTCCAGCTGCAGCAGATATATGGCCCAAAAGGACATCAAAGCCAAAACTTGGGTGAGAAAAAGAATGAAGAAAAGAAAACAGAGGGAACATTTATTATAAACATATAACTCAACACTGACATTCGCAAATCATAATGGTTAAGTTCAACGACTAGATGAAAATCCAAAAACCCAAAAACTTATTGAAGAAAACGAAATGCAGAGACAACCGCTTTAATAAACTGAAAAGCAGCAATGATGAATCTGAACCATTTACACCAGTTGAACAAAGGCATACGGTAATTTGACATGTCTTACAAAAACAGTGTGGATCCGTTTATCATTACCAATCAAAATCAGAATGACATCAAGTTATAGGAAAAGGAGATCAGAAGAAAGCCCAAGACTTCATTATAGTTTAAAAACTTGACATACCGGCCCAAGTTCCACCAATATCTTCCTGAGTTCTGCAGCTCTAACCTACAACAAAGAAATAAAATGAAACATTCAGTGCTTGTCAATGTAACCCTCAAATAATAAGCTTAAAACATATTTATCATCAGGCAATAATGATAATTCAATCCCTCCATCAGAAACATACTGGAACTTAACCAACCAGATCGCACAAAACAAAATTTACAAACCTCAAACATTTCATCGGACCGCTCCATCAGTCTGTCAATGAAACGGAGGCCAAACCACTTGCCAAAAGTAGTTCCTATCTGAAACAACCGGCGAATAACAATCAGAGGCTTTCTCCTATAAATGGCAGCAATCTTAGATATGTTGTACTCAGCCAGAGAGTCCGCCTCCGAGTCACTGAGCTCGAAGAGGTAACCAGACTTCGCCGTGAAGGTGTCGACCTCACGGTCCCCACCACCACCGGCCGCCATGGCAGCACATATGACGGATCGGTGGGTCCCAGAAATTTGGTGGGCACGAGGGGAAAGCGGCAGAAACCAGAAGGGGAGAGAGGAACTACATTGTCTCAGGCATAGAGAGAAGAAGATTGTGGTTTGCGAGAGGCGGGAAACGACGAGAGAGAAATTGAAGGATATAACAGCATTTGTAGAGAGAGGATTGTGATTTGTAGTTACAGTATGAAGGCGAGAAAAGAAGGAATGGAGTGGAATTTTGCAGAAGCTTTTTGTTCTGTAACCTCTCAGAGAGAGAAGTATGAACCTCAATTTTTGCGAGGAAAATATATGAAAATGGCACAAGATGGCTCAGGGACCTTGTATAGCTTATCCATTCTCAGTTTTGAATAAGATGCCAATCCCGGGGAAGCATCTAGCTTTATTCTTCACGTGTGTATTACTGTGAATATTTACCTGATTTAATTAAATTATTAGTTAATATGTTATTTTTATTGGTTAAAATACTCTAGTTATCTTCCTTTATTTTTTTCCTTCAATTATTGATCAAGGATAATAAAGTTAATTTTAAAAAATTAATAAAAATTGAAAATAAATCATACATATAGAATCAAAATGGGAAAAATCTCACAAAAGACTCATTGAAATTGTTAAATGATAAATTAAGGCTTCCAATTTCTATATTCTCAAATCAAAACCCTAGAATAAATAAAGATTTTGAAATCTTTATGAAAAGACCATATTACCTTTAGTTTTTTAAAATTGTGAGGAAGAATCATTTCTCTATTTCTTTGTTCACACTCCCATTCACTCACCCATTCTTCCAACGTTTTAACTTCAGCGTGAAGATGCTTCTTTTCTTCCTCTTCCTCATAAAAAACACAAGTAACCGTAACTAATTTACCCACTATTATCCTTCCAATTATATACTAAGGCTCCATCCCTACACACACAGAATACATGGAAAATGGAGTAGTAACATCTGAATTTGTAGTTTCAAAAACATGCAGAAAGCCTATGCTGGTTTGTTGTCATTTCCCATACTGAATTTATCAATACATAATCTATAGTTGTTAAAATTGATGTTATCTCAAGAGATTATTCGAATGAGTTGAATATAAGTTTTTTATTTGAATAAGAAAAGTGATTCATTTCAATGAATAGTTTGGTTAATATATTTGATTTGTTTTCATTTCATATACTTAATATATTTATTACTACCTAACCTAATGGATAGTTGTCAACGTTGATATAATGATTTATTATGCTAATCATACCATGTTGGTAAGATGGAGAGAATTTGAAGCACATTTACTTGACTGAGGGCATAAGTGGGAGTGAAATGGTCGAAGAAATGGGATTATAGCTTATTCGAATGATTATCAGCACTTTCATTTCTTCGTCAGATGTAAGTTTTGGAAAACATTAGACATAACCAAAAAAAATAGATCACATGTGACGAACGTATGAGAAGCTTGAGGAAGAAAAGAAACATCTTCACGCCAAAGCTACAACGTTGCCTCCTTGATTGCACTTGACGCCGGTGAAACATGGCCTTCAGAGAAATGGGGCAGTCGAAGAATGGGTGAGCAAATAGGGTGTGGTCGAAGAAATGGAGTAATAATTCTTCCTCACATTTTTTAAAAACTAAGGGCAATACCATGCTTTCTCAAAAATTTCAAAATCCATATTCAGTCCAAAAGTCATAGTTTAGATATATGGAAATTCGAAACCTTAATTTATCCTTTTAAAATTTCAATGGACTTCTTTTTGGGATTTTCCCTATCAAAATTAACCTTTGGTTTAGAAAAAAGACAAAAAAGAATATAGTATAAAATACCGTAAATAAACTGCATAGTGCATAGATACACCATCTGATTTTTACATGCATACACATCAAATATCTTGATTTTTTTCCAACGTCAAATGTCTTTAGTACTTGTTACAAATCATATATACCATTTGAATTGTGAATTGCACGATTTAGAACAATTGTTGATTGTTGATTCAACAACTGACCCTGTTGACTTTTTGAATTATACGATCTGAGTCTAGAAGTACAAGATCTTGATTACTCTGCAGTCTGCACTAAACCATCTCATTATCACTTACCTACTGAAGCAACTGGCACTACAAAATGACCAAATTTTTACACTCATATACATTCAATGTCAAGAATGTGATGGACACAATCTCCAAGTTGTTCCAATTTCATCAGACGTCCCCGAAAGGATGATAGAAAATAATCACATCATGCACCCAAATCCCACATATGTTAGCTAATTGACTTGCTGAGAAAGGAGAACAAGCAGCCCTTGAGGTCCCACCAATATCTCATTAAGAAAACTGAGTAAACCGAACCAAACCACCGGAGTCACGTCCACGCCAGCGAGCGGAGGGATCACCTTGCGGGTCTGAACAAGAAGTGGCTCTGTGGGAGCATAAGCTATCACATATGGGAACTTTCCCACAGGAAGCTTGGGGTACCAGGACATGACTATTCTTAAGATAAACAGAAATCCAAACGCTGATAGAAAGGGGCCTAAAAAACCAATTGCTAGCTTTGCAGTAGCAGGATCCAAATCTGCAAGAATCAACCTCAAGTTAAGGTCTTTAAGAGGAAGTGCATGTGATATTTCTGTTGTGGCCTGCTTTAGAGTTTTGGAAACTGCATTTGAGTCGGAAGAGGCCATAGAAGAAGTCGCCACTGCATCCAGTGTTGAGAATACAGTGCCTGCACTACATTGCAAGATTCGAGATCGGCCATTTGCAGGTCTCTTGGTTGGATAACTTGATCTTTCCTGCAAAATTTGAAACGTCAGATTATAAGGTGGAGCAGAATATGTCAATATAGTACCAGTAAATGCAAAAGCGGAACATTCATCTATTTCAGAAGTCATTCAATTCAAGTCTCATATCCTATAAAGTAAGGAGTGGCAAACAATTTGACATATGTAACCAGTAGATTTTATGTACTATCATTTGAATTTGATGTAATTAAAAAATACACAAAAGACAGACAGTTATGAAAACTTGTACTACATCCATGCTTCTTTGGCAAAAAAAATTTGAAAAGTGAATTTCATAAATGACTGCAAGTGATAAATGATCTCCTTTGAGGGCCAAATATAACTTCATATTGACTCTTCTTAAGTTAAAGGCAAACGGAATCATTCAGCATCAAGGAGAAATAAACAAACCATTATATCAAAAAAGCAGAAGTAATAGTATATCTATTTTGATGGAAACAACTTTAATTAGCATATCAATAATCACTAATTAAATTAGAAGTAAGAAAGGATGATTCCTGCCAAATTCATGAATAAGACAAGGATAAATGTCAAGTTGCACTTAAAATTATTGAAAACTAAAGAAATTAAGTTTGCTAAGTCTGTAATTGTTCTGTATTTCTTCACTGATATCATAGCTTCTAAAAGACGTGTATAGAGAAAGGAAAAAGGAGGGGAGGGGATGGATGAGTCAAGACAATTCAAACTTTATAAATAAATTAACATTACGAAGATGAATTGCTTAGGTCATATACAAAGTATCTTACTGAAGATCTGTGAACCTATTCAACATTTAAGTATATTAAAACAAGTTTCACATATCGCATTGGAGTACAGAGAATGCAAAGTAAGATTTTTTAGTGCTTGGGCTAAATTTTTTACGCAAGAACAATACTAATATGTAAACCTTTATCTCAAAGTGACATGCAGAGAACCTCCAATTTAGTTACATTCGAAGGAGGATGAAACTAAGCACCAGAAATCAAAATTAAATATAAAATAATAAATGTTTGAAATTAGATACTCTACTGCTGCTTACTGCCAATATAGAATTAAAACTTGGATGCTTAAACCAAAATTCATTCTGCTCAAGAATGAGTGCCCTGGAAAACAAAATTATTCTTGAAATCTGGAATACGAGCTTGTTGGCTTAATGTTGGTAGAACCATGCATGTTTGAACCTTATCTATTTCCAGTTAGCATTTAACTAGGTTTCCTTTTCCAAGTGTATTTCCCCTTTCTTTATCATCATCAATAACCATTCAAACGTAAGATAAGAGCAAATAAGGACGTTAATTGAAGCCCCCAAAAAACAATAAAATTGAAGCGGGTACGCCAAATTATTCAGCTATTCGAAGCATTCCCACAGAAAGTTTACGGATAATTACAACAGGCTGTAACAGAAACTGCACAGAATTTTCAAACTTAAGAACACAAAGGGAAAAGGAAGATACTTACAGAGACATTGAAATTTCCTCGCTTATATATAGACGGTTTCCATCCTACATAATTAAATACAGAAACAGAGGAGTGGAAGTGAAAAAGAAGACCACTTGAAAAATCCACAAAGAATGAAGACAGAAAAAAGGAAAGAAAGATACCTTTTACGTGAACAGTGTTCAGAAGATAAGATTGCGAAGCCAGCATTATGAGTTGAGTATCGATAACGAGAGAAAATACGGTAGTGCGGGGAAAACCATGCCTTTAACAGTGCTCACCTGACTGATGAGCATGCTCATCCTCAAAACGATGGGGAAAGCATATGGGCCAATATCTGATTTTTTTTTCCTTTTCATTTCCTTCCATTTATATATTCTCTTTGTATACAGTAAGCATACTGAAAATTCCAATCCAATTAAATTCAGCCAAAATACTAAACAAATTGCTAATTAAACCAATAGAACTAATTAGAAATTTCTGGATCTTATTATTTCCCACTTATATTGTTATTAAATCATAAGACAGATTTAGAAATTACAAATTTAATTTAACAATTCACAACAAAACTTTTACAAGAAAGGAGGTGTTTGTCAAAACATCCAGATTCAGGTTGCGATCGTTGTCTCCGGAGCACCAACCTTAGTTTGAGCATCGTCTACCAATGGGAACCGGTTTCAGTCCCCATCCATGGATGAGCGTCCCCTCCCCATCTCCCTTAATATATATAAATAATTAATATAATTATAATAATTAATATATTTAAAATATATTTATATATTTAATATTTTAATATATTATTAATAATTAATATAATTATAATAATAAATATATTTATATATTATTCTATTTTATTTATTTTTATGGATATGGACATCAGATTCTGGTGCTGTGGTTAGATCTTTTGGATTAGTAAAGCAGGCAGAATCATCTTTTATCTTCTGCTTCTAGACAGAATGATAACATTCCATGAAAAAATACGTTTGTTGATGTGCATGCTGACTCTCTCTTCTGCTTCTAGACAAAATGATAACATTCCATGAAAAAACAAGTTTGTTGATGTGCCTGTTGACTCTCATACTGGAGCTTACCCTGCAACACAAATTGGCAGCATGTTAATTCCATTTGGCCAGATGGTTATCCATGGGGAGCAAATTTCACAGTTTCAGAGGAAGCGGAAGGTATTTGAAGATGCTATTGCTATATGATTAATCACTATAGAATCGTATCTCAAGTATTTTTTTTTAATATTTGCTTGCAGAATGGAGATGGTAGAATTTTTTTAATTATTATAAAAATATTTAAAAATTCAATAATTCATAAATAAAAAATAAAAAAATACAATAGAATAAATTTACAATATTAAATATATAAATATATTTTAAATATATTAATTATTATAATTATATTAATTATTAATAATATATATAATATTTATATATATATATAAGGGGAGATGGGGAGGAGACGCTCATCCACGAATAGGGACTGAAACCGGTTCCGTACCAATGGAGGTGCCCACCAGTCTCCAGTACAGTTGACTTTTAGGGGATGAGGTTTCTTTGGAAAAAGTGAGGAGCAATGTAGTCACCTAATAAAACCCGTAAATTATTAATTAGTCCTATTGAGTTTAGGAAGAATTGGGATAAATTTTTATTGGAGAAATTAATTAGAGAATGAGACCTACTCAATTGCACATATAGAAGTTCAGTTGTATATGTGGATGTTCAGTTACACACGTGGAAGCTTAGTTGTACATAATGTGGAAGTTTAATTGCATATTGTGGAAGGTTAGTTGCATATATATGAAAAGTCTCATTCTACAATTAATTTTTCAACGAGTGACTTATCCACAATTCTCCCTTAAGCTCATTAGAAATTTGTTGAAAGTATAGACTTGAATCCGAATTTTGATATTGCTTGACTAGGATTTTCCCACATAAATGAGACAATATGGGTCTGTTTGAAAATAAAGAACAGACAATATCATATTTAAAAACAGTTTTAAACCAATGGGCGCTTGGTAGAGTTGGCAAGGGCTACTACCAGCATTCCTCAGGGCGAGATTTCGAACCCTGAGGAGTGACAGACGTGATAATTAACGCAACCTCAAAGAGGTTGTCCCATCGATACCTCACTACCACCGTAAGGTCTCCTCGTCGGGGGTCCGGATTAGTCTAGGGCGGATAATGAACCCAGGATATCCTAGGATATCGGATGGTTTATAAAAAAACAGTTTTAAAAATAAAAACAAAAAAATCTGTTTGAATGTTGTTTTTTAAAAATATATTTAAAAATAAACATACCCAGATCGGAGGGTAAAATTTCAATGACAACTCGATGAAAAGAAAATATCAAATAGAGAATTAAGCTATTCTCAATTTTTATAAACAAAAACTAAGAAATGCAAAAACAAAAAACAATTAAAAGTTTTTTAGTTTTTAAATATAATTTTATGTTTTTTCTTTTTAAAAACAATACCCAAAACAAGCTTTTTTTTATCTTATGATTTATTATTGATGCCCAAGAATATATATCAAATATTTAGTGGAAGGAAAATACCACTTCTTTATCTATATTATATCAAATTCTCTTATCACATGTGAACATGTGTCCCATTTTTGTAATATTATTATAAAATTATAAATACATAAAAAAATATAAGACACATGGCAAAATGTGATTGGAGAAGTTGACATAATGGATATTGTTTGAGCAAATTACACTAGGTAATTAAAATTAAATAAAATTGAAAGAAATTGGGTCATCAACAGTGCAAAGAAAATTAAATTCAACTACTATCGTTAACACATGATGAATGAAGGAGATGAAAAAGGATTGTATTTTTTAGAACGATCGTAAATACATAGAGCTTGATAACAGGGGAGTGGAGAGTATAAGAAATCAGAGTGCATATTGTGAGTACAGTGTGTTCAATGAATTTACATGAAAAATTATTGCCGAATTGAACAAAGGGGATAAGCTGAACGGTGACAACTGGGACATTTGGCACCGCAAAGTGCAGTATATATTGGAAGAACAAGAGGCCCTTGAGCCTCTGACCACCGTTCTGGTGGAACCTGAAGCTGGGACTTCAGCCCAGCACAGGAGGAACCTGGAGCTATACCAGGCATGGAAAAAGAAAAACAGTATCGCAAGAGTCACCCTGCTGAGCACAATATAGAATGACCTAATGTGCCAGTACGAGAAGCATCCTACTGCACACGCCATGTAGGCGGCCCTCAGAGAAAGGTTTGGTGGAACTTCGACCACTAAATTTAGAAGGCTAACAATCAAGTTTGACACATCTAAGCTTCAGGGTAATACACCCATGAAGCAACATCTCCGAGATATGTTAAACATGAATAGGGAGCTCCAGGAAGCTAGACACGCATTGACTGATGAACAGCATGTGCAGGCTGTAATCAGGTCACTCCACATAGTTGGGAACACATGAAGGTAAACCTAATCCATAATGACAATATCGTCACTTTTGATGATGTTGTAAAGCATCTTGAGCTGGAAGAAGAACGCCTGGAAGCTTATAAGTCAGCCCCATACCCTATTTTTATACTTAATCGTGTACCCTCAAAAGCAGTCAGTCCCATACCCTATAAATTGTGGACGAAACGCAAGCCCGATTTAAATATCTTAAGACCCTGGGGGTCGGCTGCATACGTTCACGACGATTACCACATGCATGGGAAATTAGATCAAAGAGGAAAGAAATGTATCTTTATAAGATATTCAAAAGAATCCAAAGGGTACATTTTCATTGGGGAAAACGAAGATGGAACAGTGACAAAAATTGAATCAAAGGATACTGTATTTTTGGAAAGTGAATTTCCTGGCTGAGGAGAAATAGATCGAACAGTATCTCTTTATGAGAGAGAAGTACAAGGTAGTGCAGATCGATCTAATGATCCCCAGTTGTCTCAATATATTGATCTGAGTGGGAGATCAGAAGGCTTAGAAAGGTCTTTACCAAGACTGAGACAAGAGGTTTCTGCAAGAAGGAGTGACAGGGGAAATGTACCCAGGAAGCGCTTCCCAATAGAGGGGGAAGCACTCATGGTCACCCCGGATGAAGATGATGAGCCACGTTCTGTACATGAAGCCTTGTCATACCCTGCCAAGAATGAATGGAAAAAGGCAATGGAAGAAGAGATTGATTCAATGAGAAAGAATCAAGTCTGGGAACTCGTTGATCTACCAAAATGTCGAAAGGCCATTGGGAACAAGTGGGTTCTCAAAATAAAAAAACGGATGGATCAATTGACAAGTACAAGGCAAGTCTGGTAGCGAAGGGGTACACACAACAGGAAGGTATCGATTACGAGGACACCTTCTCGCATGTTGTACGCTTTAATTCAATAAGGCTAATTCTGGCAATAGTAAACAGTTTAGATCTGGAGCTATATCAAATAGATGTGAAAACTGCATTTCTAAATGGAGACCTGGATGAAGAAATCTATATGGAACAACCGATAGGTTTCGTAAGGAAAGGTTCAGAGAGCAAAGTTTGTAAACTCAAAAGGTCCATTTATGGATTGAAACAGTCATCCAGACAGTAATATTTGAGGTTTCACAAGGCGATAACCTCATATGATTTTAAGATGATTGAAGAAGACCACTGTATCTACGTCAAGCGATTTGATGATAACTTTGTTATGTTGTCATTATATGTAGATGACATATTGCTGACCGGTAATAGCCTAACTTTGATCTTAGCCGTTAAAGAATGACTGTCATCAAACTTTGAGATGAAAAACATGTGAGAAGCAGAGTACATACTTGGAGTTAAAATCCAAAGGGATCGTTCAAAAAGAGTTCTATCTCTTTCACAGGAGAATTACATTAAGAAAATTTTCGAGCGTTTCAACATGAGTGACTGCAATCCCTTAGACACCCCGGTAGCTACTGGAGTTAACCTGAATCTTAAAATGTGTCCCAACACTGAGTCAGCCAAGAAAAGAATGGAAAGAGTTCCTTACGCTAGTGCCGTTGGAAGTCTAATGTACGCAATGATGTGTACAAGGCCAGATATTTGCTTCGCAGTTGGACTAGTGAGTAGGTTCCAATCAAATCCTGATGAACAACATTGGAAAGCTGTGAAAAGGATACTGCGATACTTAAAGAGCACATCAGATTATGCACTGACTTATCAAGGAAGCGATCTGCGGCTCGTTGGATACTCCGATGCTGATGTAGGCGGAGACGAAGTTGAACGAATGTCAACTTCAGGTTTCACTTTCTTGCTGAATAATGGCGCCATAAGTTGGACTAGCAAGAAGCAGACGTGCATAGCCTTACATTCCATGGAAGCCGAGTTTGTGGCTTGCACTGCGGCAGTGCAAGAGGCTGTATGGCTGAAAAAGTTTATTGAACACCTTAGATTTAGAAATGAGAGTACAAATCCTGTGTTAATATATTGTGACAACACTGCAACCATAGCCTACACGAAAGACCCAAAATATCATAGCAAGACAAACCACATTAATATTAAGTATAATTTTGTGAGAGATTATGTAGCACAGAAAGTGATTAATGTACAGCACATTTCGACCAAAAGTATGGTCGCGGATCCCCTGACTAAACGAATAGCCAGAGAAATATTTGAGAAACATGTAAGGGCTATCGGTATGCGCAAAGTGTAAAATTATAGACACTACGTATTGAATTTAAGATTGAAGTATGCAATTATTCATCATTGATTTATGTGTCTATGTACAAGTATACAGTGTCTAGTATGTCGTGCTGGTACAGGCAGGTGAGGTAGGCTCTCTCACACAAGCTACCGCCTTTGATACTTACGAGGAGTATGCAAAGATGAGACACTTGTATTCACCAGTAAGGCAGCAGGAATGCTGATATGGTAGAAAAGAAATACAAATTATGTCGCCTTGGCAACTGTGTGGCGTGTCGAGATGAGATCCAATGTATGTACACATAAAACATGGATCGAATCATGGGGACCCGCTCCCATAATGCCTGTTACCAGACATCAAATTCTTCAACACTGACGTCATATGGGATATGAGAAAAGGAAGAATTTGAGTTTAGATGTTGGGAACATCTAGACTGAAAGTTTGTACGGTGTTGACAATAAGTATCGAAACGACATATGCTCTTATAGTGTAAGAGAAACACCGTAGCATGTAATTCATACCACATGCGTTATAGAACCGCAAAAAGGGAAGCAAGTGAATGAATCCCTGCTTTGTTGCTGTGTGAGTCCCAAGAAATTAACATTTCTATTTATGTCCTTTGACTTTGACATTATCATAGAGGTATGCCTCAATGACTGCTACCTTAACGTACATCCTACTATCATGATGATGTGATACAAGGTACTATGTTAGGAAAGCGGTTGATGTATATCAAAATGATATATGGGGAAAGGAAGATTACCTGATAAATACACAACTATGCTAGTGTCTGTGACATGTCCCTTATGATATCAACTTGGAGATTTCATAAGTGTGGACACCATACACAAGAAAGACGATCTAAGTCTTATGTTGACTTAAGAGGGATTAGATTCGTCAAGTGAAAGTGTATTTTGGTTAAATCTAGAACATATGAGGCATAATACAAAATTCAAGCTACACGAAGAAAGATTGTCTTGTGCTGGTCCTGTGAAATGGATTTCTAGTACAAACATCTAAAAGACGTCATACCCATGCGGTCACGACAAAACACCTAGTATGAAAGGGAGAAGGGAGAAAGATGAGGCCCACTATTCCTAATCCACCAAGTGTGAGTGGGAGATGTTAGAATATGGGCTAATCCACCCTTGTTGGATTAGGCCCAAAATATGTTTTGGGGTAAAAACGCAAATAAGAGAATATGTGGGAACAACGTTGTAATATTCCCAAATGAATAAATTTGAAATTATTAAATTGAGAAATGTGTGGGAACGGTTATTTCCTCAGTCCCTTTATTTGAGGACCATGAGCTTACGTGAAGTGTGTGCGTACAGAACACTCTCCCCTTGAACAAGAGTTTTCTCTCATCCTCTGTGAAAAGTTCCCTCTCCTCTCCTCTATTCCTCTGGTGTTTTTGCTGTGTCTCGTATTCGGATCCATACTTGTGATTCGTATTCTGCGTGGGTATCTGCAGTACATGTTCGACTTGTCAGGTACGCCCAAAATCCTTCACAAATGAAAGAGGAGAAAAGGTGGGAGGGGAAGCTATTATGGAGGAAAGGAAGAAGAAATGGGAAGCACCTGATAAAGGGAATGTAAAGGTGAATATTGATGCAACTTATAGAGTAAATACCAGGGCATCGGCAATAGGAGTGGTGGTAAGAGACGAAAATGGAACCTTTCTAGGAAGGAGTGGGAAAGTGGTGAAGGCAAATTCCCCTTTTATGGCTAAATGTCTAGCAGCTATAGAAGCTATGAAACTTGGGGATCAATTAGGAAGCAATTGAGAAATATTAGAGACGGATTGCCAGGAGCTATATAGAGATATAAGGAAGAGGGATGTGAAAGGCTGTGAGTGGGGAGCCCTTGAAGTATTGGATTGCCAGTCTACATGTACCTCAACACCTCTTTGCATCACATTAGACAATGCATAATCAGGCAAGTGTCAATAACGTTTAGAAACATCAAAATTAGCTTCTGGACCATTCGTTGTAATGACTATATCTTCAACTATTATCTTGTGTTGATTAGTACCAACCATCAATGTTTCCCCTTCTTTTTGTTGATCATGCAAAGTCTTCAAAGGATGACTGGGAACACTCTTATTGCCTGGCCTATTACGATCATCCAAACCACTCCCATTTCCCATAACAGAGACATCTCTCGGCTCTCTTGTCTCAAATCCCACATCATTCTCTACCATTTTGCTGCTCATGATTCCATTTTCAACAAAGAATTTAGACAAATCTTTCTTTGCTAAAATTGCATATGAACAAATGAAGAAAACTATTAGCATGTAGGGGGAAATATATATGTAGAAAAGCCTGAAAGAGGTCAAAATTCAAAACTTGATATTGTTCATAAACACATGAAGTAGAATCAGGAAAAATTGCATGTATTAACATAAATATTATTCATGTTTATGGTTTCTAGCAATCTATCACAGTTATGGGCTTATTATGGCTTGACATTCAGAAATCAATCCAGTAAATTTATATTGAAAGAAATTGAAAACAATTAAGCAATAAACATATATTTTAGGGGGGAAATATTTGAGAAAAACATTAAATGGCACAGGAGGTTCTGACCTTAATATGGAGTGAAAATATGGAAAGGGAAGAATATATTCTCAAGCATCAAGTTTAATCAAGCCTGTTAATCACTAGCCCAAGCAAAATTATTGCAAACAACATTCCACAATTGATAATGCAAATTTTCATGAGACCTTCCAAAATCCTCTAGAACACTGCATAGGCTCCAAAACACTGCATACATAATCACAACATCATCTAAATCATAACGAATTCAGACAAGCTCGTTCCTTTTATACGAGCCAACCACCATTCCCACATTGGCTTCCATATAATCGGCAGCCTCGTTGCTCCGATCTCCCACAGAATGTGCAGATCAATGAAGCTTACGATCGAAAATGATAGTAGGAGAGATTTAGAACCACCGAGAGTAGGCAAAGCTAGAAAATCTTCGCCCACTCAACACGCCATCTTTCTCAGTCTCTCTCTTTATCTCCCTCTCCTGTTCCAGCTGCCGGTCTAGTCTCCAGTTGGTCTCCATCTGTTTTATTATATACCCTTATGAAGCGGGGATGAGGACGAGGACAATACGATTAGAATAATAATACAAAGCCTTCCACCTCCAGCGCATCTCAAGCTCCTTTTCTTCCCTCTTTGATCTCTCCCTGACCATAGATAATTTAAGGGGTAATTTGGACTTTCACTAACTCCAATTAATTACTAAAAGGTCCTATGGGACTTGACAATAATTGTCAGATTGTTTAGGATCTTTTAATAGTTTTTTTTTGCTTCCTTGGGATCTATTTGTCAATTTCCCAAAAATGAATGTATTTTTTTGCCAATAAAAAATGATTGTATTTAAATTTCAATTAAATTAAAAAAAATTAAAACCATTCAGCATTTTTAGATTAATTAATTTAAAAAATTCAAACCATTTTAACATTTTAAGATTTAGTGTTTTATCTATATTTAATTGTAGATACACCGTTTGAGTTTTTCTTGTCAACATTTTTCATTAAATAAAACTAATGTTAAATTTAAAAGAACAAAAGGTTACCTCTTTAGACTTAAAGGATTAAGTAATATTAAAGAAATAAATAAATGTCTACTTTAATTTTTTTTATATCACACACACATATAATCATTGATGGGATAAAATGAAGAACATGATTTGAAGCTGTATAAACTACAAAGATTCCAGGAGACTCACATTTCATAGAATGCAAATCAAAGACATGATGCATGGTTGAAAATAAAATGTTTACTAATTATAATTTATTAGGATTTAGGGCCAATTCGCCAGCCTCAGACAAAGTCCACGTGATTCATATCATTGACGTTGTTGTTGGGCCAACCTGGTAGTGTACCCCTTGGGCCCATGAAGTCCAAACTAACAACCATCCTTCTCCTGCAACGCATGTCGTTTGTTCTGCAGCCTCAGCTTTCACCAAGCGGTCTCGTTGACTTTGACTCTCTTATTTTTTTTTATTAAAAAAGGCAAGCAAAAGCTTGAATAAGTTACAAGATAGGCGGAGGGCTATTCCCTCCTACAAAGGTTTTCTCCAGGAAAATGTAATCCCTACAGCTTAATGGAGCTTCATTAAGAATACAAAAGGTTGCACTCCCCTCATGAGCCTCTCACGCTATAACATCAGCACATCTCAAATTTTCTCTATTACTCTGATACAACTCTACATTCCAGTTACCATAAAGCAGGTGACGAGTAGCTTCAATCTCATGTCGTAGGTGATGATTTGGCCCACTATCCCTCAGCAAAATATTAACTGCTTCTAAGGAATCAGAGAAAACCTGGATGTCGTTAATCTGTATATGTTGGCAGAGCTCCAAACCTGTTTGAATAGCCAAAATCTCTGCCCCTGTGATTGTGACCTCAACAAGTTTTCTCTGGAACCCTATAATCCAATCCCCTTGGTCATTCCGGATGAGTCCCCCACAGGCAACTTGATCTGGTGCTCAAACTGAGGCATCCACATTCAGCCTCACAGCTCCACTACGTGGCGGCCTCCAACAAGTATCCTTACACCTGCTTCCTTTGAAGATCTGGTGCATGAATCTTCCAACAGATGCATCCTCCATTATATGGAACATGCTCTGGTGGAATATCTCCTTAGTTGAGAGCGAAGTACCTCCAAGCAGATGAGAGCACCTAGCCTTCCAAATTGCCCAACAGCAAATAGCAAAAATCTTCTGCCATGGCCACCGATGGAATCTCGCCTTTCCTGCTTGCCGAGAAGCATTCCATGACATCCATCCCTGTAAGTCAGAAGAAAAGAAAGCAGTATACATGTTAGGGTTCAAAAATTCTGTCCACACTTCTTTCGCTCTCTTGCAGTTTCTTAAGGTATGAATAACACTCCTCACAGCTGCATCCAAAAGGGCACTCCCCAGTCTCTGCCAAACCTCTCCTAGCTCTCATAGTATTGGTTAGCAATCTCTCGTGGGTCGCTTGCCACAGGAAAATTTTGATTTTCTCAGGCACCGGCCAACGCCAGATTTTTTTCCATACCGGACTAGCCACCTCAACAGTCGGCTTGGT